>JAJEJH010000846.1:0-68567 GCA_026122585.1 Anacardium occidentale
CTTTATATTAAAAATCTAATATTAAATTAAACATTTTTCCTAATCTGTATGTTGAGATGAGATTCCAATGAAGTGCTATCTTATTATTGTGTTGAAGCTCATTTTTCTCTCTCCGTCAGGTGAGAACTTCTAAAAGGTACATGGGAATCACAATTGGAGCCATTCTAGAGGAGATTCAAGGTCTGTATCAACAACACCAACAGCCATGCTTCCTTTATCTCTCTAGTGAAGTAATAAAGGTACGTATGTCCTAATATAAGCATCAACTATAACAACCCAGCCAACTGTCAGGATATTTTGTATTTATGTGTGTCCCTCTTGATCTAGGTTCAAATTAAGAGGGACGTGCCTAAATACACAATTCCTTGACTGTCGGCTGGGATCCTACATCAACATTTTCTGTCATAAACTTGAGCAATCAGCATGTTTTGCTTCGCAGATATTTGGTTCTGACCCATCTTGTGCTAGCTACTTACGAAATTTGATGGAAGCTCTTTTCAAGCGCACAACATGTCTTCTCTCAAGTATTGAGGTCTGGTTTTGGTGAGCTCTAATTGTTGTATTTTTTCTAGAGTTTCCTGATATTTATGTTACTTTGATCCTTTATTCTGCAGGAGTTTACTTCAAGGCCTGACGTTGCAGATGATTGTTTTCTGTTGGCATCAAGGTGCATTCGCTATTGTTTGCAGCTATTTATCCCGTCTTCTGTATTTCCATCATTAGTAGATTGTGCTATGATTGGAATTACAGTGCAGCACAGGTCTACCTTCTCTTTTTTACAGTGCGTGTGTTCTATTTTTTAAGCACTATAGTTTTTCTTGAGTGCTTAGATATGATTGTATAATAAGACTATGAAAATACAATAAGAAGATATTCTATATAAAGGGACAAGTGAAAAAATAACACAAATGACCATTTAATTAATACATTGATCCTGATATAGACTATCTACTCTATCGATTAAGCTAGTTTCTTTGGATCATGTATCAAAGAAGACCTTGAGTTGGGTTCATCTTCCTCAAGTTTTAAATACAGAACATCATTCCATACTGAGCAAAGTTGTTTAATAAATTGTCAAAAACTGAAAACAGTAAGCAGGCCTTTTAGGAAAACCAAATTTCAATCTAAACTAATATTTGTGATCTGTAGGCTCTATCATGCTAAGTGTCCAATGCAGAAACTTAGAAAATTTTCATACAACAAAATGGTGTAGCTTAGACACCAAGACACATGCATGCAAGCTTATCCTGACAAAGCCAAAAAAAATCTTACGCATCTACAGTGTATGTTTTCTTGTCTGCATTAGAATGTTTTATATAAAAAATGGTGTAGATACACTTTTTACATTTGTCTGATGATACAATGCTCAAGGGTATGCTGCATTCATGTCTCACAGCACAGAGACCTTATTATAAATGCTTTTCCTTGTATTGTTTTCTTATCTTCTTTTGTGCTGGCATTCATTTTTTTTAAGTCCTATTCCTACAGACTGTTTTTATTCTTGTGTAATGGTTATCTGTGAACACCCTTTCTGAAATTCTATGTTGCCATATGTTGAACGGTTAGCTTTCACTGTTTCTTTTTTTTATAAAAATGTTTTGTATTCTCGATTTGTTTCTTTTTCTTTTTTTTAAATGTTTGTTTTCTTGGTTTGTAGGGAGGCCTCCAATTCCATATTGACCTTTCTATCTGATGTCTTTGATCTTGCAAAGTCTTGCAAGGGAGAAGAGTGCTTATCTTTGAGGGATAGTATAATTATTCCTCGTGGTGCCAGCATTACCAGAATTCTGATTGCCTCATTAACTGGAGCACTCCCAAGTTCTCGAATAGAGATGGTAGGTCCAAGTTCTCCATAAAAATTTAAACATGTTATGGTAAATATGGTGTGCATTAGATTCATGTTTACCTACTTTTTGTTGATTTGACTATCACGGAACCTTCTCTTACTCCAGGTAACTTATACACTACTGGCGTTAACTCGAGCATATCGTGTCCAGGCGTTGGAGTGGGCCAAGGAGAGTGTTTCATTGATTCCATCAAAAGCTGTTGCAGAGGTGGAACGGACAAGATTTTTGCAAGCATTATCAGAAGCAGCATCAGGAGCTGATGTCAATGCCCTGATGGGTCCAATTGAAGAGCTGTCTGATGTTTGCCGTCGAAATCGAACAGTTCAAGAGATTGTCAAAGGGGCTTTGAAGCCGCATGAATTGAATATGGTGCCTGTATCATAGTGGAAAATAACACAAAGGGGCTGTTTTTCTGAGGCCCCGATTGTCGTCTATATGAATCACCCAATTGTGCATTAGTCCTATTTTTTCATCATTGTGCATCAATTATCATTCTCCAATTTTTTCTTAGGAGAATCTGGCGTTTATGTTGGGTGGGCGAGAATAGGTTGTCATTTATCTTCACTGACTCAGTGGTTCTAATTGATTTGGCTTAATTTTTTCAGGAGTAAGTTTCCCATATATATATATTTGTAATTTTCTCTGGTAATTGGAAGGCGTTCTTTTTTTTCAATAAATTTGAGATTAGTGGATTTGATTGAGCAGAACTCAAACAAGGATATATTCGAGCTTGGCTTGGATTAAGAGAGTGATGGTTTGAATCTTGCTCCTTTGTCTGCATAAGCAATGAGCAATTTGAGTTCGAACATTCACACAACCACAAGTTGTTGCTCGCCTTGGCTTAAGAAAAAAAAGATTCAAATCCATGAAAGGGGTAAGAAATTAAACACGGTTCAAACGCTTATATTGCTTCTGAAGAAATATTTTAGGGACCATGGATATGAATAACTACAATAAAATACCCAGTTTACAAATTGAATAAAATCTGAAGGTCTTATGCATAACAAAGTTTATTGTATCCAAAATCAAAATTCAATTACCTAAAGCATGGTGCCCCTGCCGACTTGCATCTCAAGGTTTTTCTCCTCTTTCTGATTGCAACTCATCCCCAAACTGAACTGTCAATTAAAATAAATAAAAATGATAAGGATATGTGGGTTAATGAAGGGAAATGCATTAGTTCAGGTAATGGTCTTTCACTTTTGAATTGGATCCTTAACAACTGTAACAACTCTTGGATTCAACTTGAGAGTTCCAAAAATCTGTCCAAAACGTTAGACGTTAACCAAAGCAAGCATCAAATTTATAAAATTGAATCCTATCCAGAAGTAATTGAAGCAACATCCCTTCATGTTATCTACAAAATTCTGTTAGTACAGGTTAATATCCTAAACGTCGCATTCACCACTAAAATCAGTGGATGTATTATGAATGCAAGGTATTCAATATTCAAGTCATAGATGTCATTATGGCTACATAACAACAAAATCAAGAAGAAAATTGAAACCAACATGCTCAACCATCATAAATGGCTTCTCATCCATTAAAATAATGGAGGTCATCGCCTCTCTAACTAAGAAAGCCAAAGTTATTAACACATTATTTGGAGCAAGTATATAAATATGATTATTTACAAAATTTTAAACATAACTTGAAAGTGCTTCAAATTTACCTTGGGGTGTTCATATTTAGCTTTCATTTCTAAAGGTAGTGCATCAAATAGTAAGTCAATCGACATTAAACCTAAAGGCCCAAAATTTAGATAAATTTGACTGATTCAATAAATTCTTTCCATATAATCATCTTTCTTATAACACAATTGTTCATATGACCAGCTTTTTGAAATTTGAACCTTACGTGCTTGCAATATCAACAAACAACTTATTTGACATGAGGATCAACTTTAATTACAACATTTTCACCCACTCATTATAAAAAGATTTGCTTCCTCTTAACTAATTCCTAAACCATAGGCAACATTCTTGTCATCAATTGAAATCCAACAACTTTCAAATTCTCATATTAATCTGATCTTCTTTCAATCTTCCCCCTTCAAAATCGTTAAACATATCATCATCTCCAAAAAATGTTATCAAGATCAATCCTTTCATCCAACCCATAACCATAAAATGGTTCATTTTCAATTGGTTCATCAATTGGATTTGCTCGGATGGGCAACTTTGCTTGCGTATGAATGCTAATATTGATAGTTGAAGTAACAAAACTAGAGGTTGCTTAGACCCTATTGGTGGTATCTTTCATTTAGTTCACATATGTAAATTTAGAACTCTAGTATTTAAGTAATGTCCTCATGCAATTAGCTGGTACATTATCTACTACAATCCTCACTAAGACCTTTAGAGAATGAAAGATGGAAAAATTGTCTACTTATCATGAAGACTTCATTAAAACATTATCAAATATTGAGATCACTCTTCTTGTGCATGGTTAAGCAGAACCTAATTTCATCATCAATTTAAGAAATAAAACAACAAAGTTCTCATTCTTTTCATGCCAGATTATAAGGAATAATCTATGGAAAGACAATGTCAACTATTAAAATCAATATCCTTGTATAGAAAACATGAACATCCATCAATTTGTCAAGTAAATGATAATGTATTACCATGTTGGCTCTACAATTTTAGAAGATGAATCATGCTGCATATGCAATTCAACTTGTATTATAGTTGAGATAAACTAATAAAATAACAAAATATATATTTTTTACCTTCCACCATCAAGAATGACTCCACTAAAGTCATATGAGGTATTGAGTATAAAGAAAAACAATAGACAATATGATACTTGTGTGCTTGAACTTCCAAACATAATACTAACGACTAAACACACGAAATCAACACAAGATGCAAATAAAATAGGTTAATAGTATGATTATTGTTAGAGTTAATGCTTTAAATCCAATCATTTTAGCTATATTTTATACATTTTATATTTCATGTATCATGTCTATGTATTAATAATAATGACACCCTTTCATATTACATTTACATATGTATTTATAAGATGAATGTCTTTGAAATAGTAAAATCGTAAGGAGAGAATCAAATATGCCTTGATTTGTGAGAACCCTATATGCTTAGCATAATGATGAGCCAGTTTGGGATAGGTTGTGCCTAATTTGGTGTAGTATATCATGTCAAGGTTCATCCAAAGATAGGCCTTGGTAGACCATATTGATCCATTTCAACATTAAGGTTAGGGGCACAAACTATAACCCCTCTAAGTCATGCTTGTGTGAGATTTTTCATTGGCCCGACTTACGTGTTTTGTAGGTCAACAAGCCAAAATTTAAAATTTTATTTAATTTTTAGTTTTTTCAAATTATATATATATATTTTAAAGTTTTGTGAGCCTTGTTAGCGAGAATAGGTTATGTAATATCATGATGTTAGAATGATCATTTTAGGCTAAAAATTGAGGTTAAAAAATATTTTAGGATTAAAAAAAAAAAAGATTTGAGAGAGTTCATGTAGGACCCGCCGCCATGAGTACCTCTGCTGCTGAATATATCACTTTTCTTTTATTAATAAACTGGAATTTGGGTACTCGTGACGAGAATCCTACGAAAAGGAAACTACTACTATACAGTTTGAATACATACGTGGAAGCGGAAACTGAAAACTGAATATACAATATACAATATACAATGAGCCCATAATGACTTTCTCATAAATCTACAACTGTTCTGTACATTGTTCTTTATATCTGAGTATATACATTTACATTACAAGACCGAACAGGTCCAAAACTGTACATATACATGCTGAAACTGTGTATGGGGTCCTCTCTCGCTAGCCTCAATCCACCCGCTCCTCACCAGCAGCAACTGACTTGAAAAGGAAGGAAGAAGCGTGGGGGATGAGTGATAAAGATCACCCAGTAGGCATTCCTTACTTCTCTCAACCTAAGCAAGTAACACACAACACATACATACCTGACCTTGACCCTAATCATTCATCTAGTCACTTGTTAGAATTTGGAACTGATTGTTTGGTTATCTGGATCCCACTTATTTACTGATTTCATTATCATTCATGTCATGATGTATATGTCATGCTATGCTAACTGAAAATAACTGTGGATACATGCATATGAAAATCTATATATACCTGAAGGTACCTGTTGTGCTGATCAGACTGATGAACATAGAGATTCGGCATCTTGGCTATGTGGGCTGAACAGTCTAGCTACTGGCTAGAAAGTTAAAAATGTAATGCTGGACAATCTGATTGGTGTCAGATAGTTGAACCCCACAGATGCCCCCTCGAGTTCACTCAAACTCTAACCCATACATCGGGTTTTGAATGTTGAACCTACTAAATTCGGATCCCTTGATCCTCTCTCATGCTACATGTCATGTCATGGTATGCTCATGCAGCATTAATTAACTGATTTCATGCTTATCTGACGTGTATTAGCCACTGGAAAGGTTACCCATCCTTTACATTTCATTTTATTGTATTTTCTGGAGAATCATGCTGGCGCACAGGCGTGTGAGCAAGGCACACAGTCATGCATGAGACACACACGAGCGTGCATGGCAAAGGCACACGGGCGTGTGTCTATATGCACGGGGTCGTGTGCTGGCGTGCAACCGGTCGTACGGGCTTCTGGAAAATCTAGACATTTCATGCAAAAAACTGGCACATGACCGTGCCCCCCAGGATGCACGGGCGTGCTTCTACAAATCAAGCCATGCACACTTCGTGCACACGGGCGTGCCCTTGCAGAATCAAAGACATACGGGCGTGCTCATGCGGCACACAGGCGTACGTCTGGTTCTGCAACACGAGCACATGCCTGGAAATGCAGGAAACTCAACCAAACACATCCATTTCTCAATCAAACTCAAATTAACTTCTAACATGCATTCTAAGCACTTCCATAAGCATGCAAATCACTCCAATTTCATCATTCATCATTCCCAGCATATTCCACCATGGAAATAAAGCATTTCTCTCACGAACACACACACAAGCAAAGCAAGCATGGTTCATGGGTGGAAAATCATCAGCTAACTCATCATTCATCAGCATACCAACATATACACATCTCATATATCATAACTAGCATGCTGGAAACATATCACACAACACACATTCACATAAACATGCTGGGAACTCAAGGAAGAAGTAAGAGAACACTTACCTCTGGACATGACTGCTGGAAATCTTTCTCTCAAGCTAATCTCTAGCTTCTCTCGTTGGATTGGGAGCTGCTGGTGGCTGGAATTCGGTTCTAGGGTTGGGAGCTGCTGAAATAGGAGAAGAAAATGCTGAAATGGGAAAACCGGGTGAGAAATAAACTTAATCTCCCGTCTCTCTCTCTTCTAAGCCACCTGCACGGGCGTGCAGGGTGTAGTGCACGGGAGTGCATCAAGGAAAATGAATAAAATTCATTTCTTGTGCTTCACATGATTGAAACCTCCGTAAAGAAATCATACGAAGGCCACACAGCTCTGGAAACTTACCATCTCACCCCTAAACTCTTATAAACTCCCAATCTATTCCTGAATCTCATTTCTAACCCCAAAACTCTACCCCTAAAGGCTTTTCTAACCTGGGATGCTATATTTTCTCTCCTCTTATAAAAATTTTGACCCCAGAATTTACTTGAATGACTCTGAGAACCTATCCCTAATCTCAGACTTTACCTCTCAAGTGGCTTCCTCCACTCTCTCACTACACCATAAGACCTTCACGAGGTGAATCTCTTTATTCTTGAGGACTTTAACCTTGTAGTTCAGAATCTGTACAGGTTGCTTTTGGTAGCTCAAGTCTTCTGCCAAGTCAACATCTGAAAACTGAAGCACATGAGACTCATCTCCCACATACTTCCCTAGTTGAGACACATGGAAGACGTTGTGGATCTATCCATACTGGCTGACAGTGCGAGTTTATAGACAACTGTCTCTACTCTCTCAAGTATCTCGTAGGGACCAACAAATCTAGGGGCCAATTTTTCCTTCTTGCCAAATCTAAGAACTTGCTTATAGGGTGCAACTCTCAGAAATACTCTGTCGCCCACTGAGAACTCAATCTCTGTGTTTTTTAAATCAGTATAGCTTTTCTGTCGATCCTGGGCCTGTCTCATTCTCTGCCTGATGATCCTGATTTGCTCAATCATTCTCTGAATGGTCTTTGGTCCTATAACTGTCTTCAGAGAATCTCTCTCTCTAGTCTCATCCCAATGAAGAAGAGATATGTACATCTGACCATACAACGCCTCAAATGGAGCCATCTGAATAGTTTCCTAGTAACTATTATTGTAGGCAAACTCCATTAGAGAAAGCTACTCTATCCAGTCGGTTTGAAAGTCCAAATAATAGGCTCATAACATATCCTCTGGAATCTTATTCACCCTCTCAGTCCGGCCATCTGTCTGAGGGTGATATGCTGAACTGAACTGTAGCCTTGTTCCCAATGCTCTCTACAAAGCTCTCCAGAAAGCTGACAAGAATTTCGAGTCTCTATCTGACACAATGGTCCTGAAAACATCGTGGAGTCTGACCACCTCTCTGATATAGAGCCGTGTCAACTGATCTATAGACATACCCTATCTAACTGACAGAAAGTGAGCTGACTTGCTGAGTCAATCAACTACCACCCATATGCCATCGAATCCTCTCTGGACTCTGGGAAGACTAGAAATGAGATCCATCGAGATATCTTCCCACTTCCACTCAAGAATACTCAAGGGATGAAGTAATCCTGAGGGTCTCTGGTGCTCTACCTTAACTTACTGACATATCAGACATTTGGAGACAAAGTCTGCTATATCCTTCTTCATTCCTGATCACCAGAATTTTCTCTTGAGATCTTGATACATTTTTGTGCTGCTTGGGTGTACTGAATACACAATACTGTTTACTTCTGACAAAATCTTCTGTCTCAACTCTGAACTCTAGGGCACACAAACTCTGTGTCTGAATCTCAAGATCCCATCTCTGAACTCAAAGTCTAACATTGATCTCTCTGATATCTTCTGAAGCATACTCTGAGTCTATTCATCTGACATCTGACTATCTTTGATCTCATCATACAAAGAAGATCTGATCTGAAGCCTGGAGAAACCCATAGTCACTATCTCAATCTACTCTCTAGCAATCTCATACTGTAGCTCTCTCTGAACTGAAAGACTGGATAAGGCCACTCACCTACTCAAGGCATCAGCCACAACATTGGCTCTCCCTGGGTGATATTTGATGTCGTAGTCATAGCCTTCACCAGCTCTAGCCATCTCCTCTGTCTCATATTGAGCTCTTTCTCGGTGAAGAAATATTTCAGACTTTTATGGTCTGAATATATGCTACACTTGACTCCATATAAGTAATGTCTCCAAATCTTCAGGGTAAACACGACTGCAGCTAACTCCAAGTCGTGGGTAGGGTATCTCAACTCATGATCTCTCAATTGACTAGAGGTGTAAACAATCACCCTACCATTTTGCATCAAAATTACCCCGATCCCCTAATGGGATGCATCAGTATATATATCGAACTCTACCCCCTCCTGAGGTAGCATCAAAACTGGAGTGCTAGTCAACCTCTACTTGAGCTCCAGAAATTGTATCTCGCACTCCTCTGTCTATACAAATAGAGTCTCTTTCCTAGTCAAGGTAGTGAGAGGCTTCACTAGGCTCGAGAACCCCTCAATGTATCTCCTATAATAGCCTGCTAACCCAAGGAAGCTTCGTACCTCTTTTACTGTCTTCGGCCTTAGCCAACTCAAGATCACTTCTATTTTGCTGGGGTCCACTGAGATGCCATCTGCTGAAACCAAGTGGCCTAAGAATGCCACTCTATCGAGCCAGAACTCACACTTGAAGAACTTGATGTACAACTGTCTATCCCTCAGCCTCTGGAGCACAAATCTAAGGTGCTCCTCATGCTTTGCCACACTTTTGGAATATACCAGAATGTCATCTATGAAAACCACCACGAACCGGTCCAAATAGTCATGAAACACCCGATTCATCAGATCCATGAAGATCGTTGGGGCATTTGTCAACCTGAAGGGCATCACCGTAAACTCATAATGCCCGTATCTGATCCTGAAAGTAGTCTTGGGGATATCTTTTTCTGCCACTCTGACTTGATAGTAACCTGACCTCAAGTCAATCTTGGAGAACACTGCTGAACCTCTCAACTGATCAAAGAGGTGTCAATTCTTGGTAGGGGATATTTATTCTTTACTGTCACTCTGTTCAGCTCCTTGTAGTCAATGCACATCCTCATTGACCCATCTTTTTTCTTAACAAATAAAATTGGAGCTCCCCACGGTGAACAGCTTGGTCGGATGAATCTCTTGTCTGACAACTCCTGTAGTTGCTTCTTTAACTCCTGGAGTTCAGTTGGAGCCATCCGATACGAAGCCTTAGAGATTGGAGTCGTACTAAAAAGAAGCTCGACACTAAACTCTAACTCCTTGTCTGGAGGTAGCCCTGACAATTCATCTGGAAAGATATCTGAAAACTCATTAACAACTGGTACCTCCTCGATACTTGGCCCCACTATACTGTTACATACTACATTAGCCAAGTACCCAACACAATCCTTACTCAAAAGCTTACTCGCCTGAATACAAGAGATCATCAAGCTATCGACTCTGCCCTCACTAAAAACAAAGTGATCAGGGCCTATGTGGAATCTCACCTTTTTTCTTCCACAATCTATCTCTACATCATATTTTCCCAAGAAATCTATCCCCAATATCATGTCAAAATCTACTAACTCCAACAGAATTAAATCTATCATCATCTGTCTACCCATAATCTCTATCTCCTAATCTATGAGGATTCTGTTATTTAGCATAAATCCTCTATCTGACATCTCTACATGGATACTTCTACTGGCCATACTAGGGTCAACCCCTAATCTCTCTACTACTCCCTTGGATATAAAGCTGTGTATGACTCCACAATCAATAAAAAAAAAAAAAGAGGAGTATCAAAATAAAGCAACTGACCAGTCACTGTATGGGGAATGACCTCTGCCTGCTCCTGGCGAACGACATATACTCTGGCTCTGCCTCTGCCTCCGCCTATACTTGAAGGACTAGCACCTCCTCCAAGTGCTCCACCATTGGGTTTGGGAATGTCTACTCCACCTCTCTCAGCGCCTACACCACCTCTGGGTGGACCTCTTCTGCCTCTGGACTGGCCTACACCTCCTCTGCTGGGCCTAACACTAGCTCTACCTCTGGCTGGGCATTCTGCCATCCTGTGCCTTGGCTGATGGCACACATAACAAACTATCTGGCCAGCCAAACACTCTTCTGAATGGCGCTTGCCACATCTAGTACACTGTGGCAATGAAAATTGTGGTGTAGTCCTCTGTCTCTAAAAACCCCTAACAGATCTCTTAGTTGACATCGGTCTCTTGCCTCTATCTCTGTCCTCTATCCTTTTGGTTACTCTGGACATGACACCCATTCGCTGTAAACCAGCCTCTGATCTGAGCACTCTCCCCAAAGTATCACTGAACCGCTGGGGAGGATTTGCTCCTATCATCACATCCTTGGCTATTACAGGATGCAAGCCATGGATGAACTTTTACACTCTACCCATGTAAGACCCGCCGCCACGAGTATCCCTACTGCATAATAATATGGTTCTTTTATTAATAATCTAGAAATCTGGGTACTCGTGATGAGAATCCTACGAAAATAAACTACTACTGCTATACATTTGAATACAAGCGAAAGCTGGAAATAAAACTAAATACAAAGTACAATAAGCCCAAACTGGCTTTTCATACATATATATGTTTTTGTACACCGTTCTTTACATCTGGAACATTTACATTATAGTACAAGACCGACCAGGTCCAAAATTGAAATAAAATACAACTGAAACTGTGTGTGTGGGGTCCTCTCTCGCAAGCCTCAATCCATCCGCTCCTCGCCAGCAACAAACTGACCTGAAAAGGAAGGAAAAAGGAAAGGGATGAGTGATAAAGATCACCCAGTAAGCATTCTTTACTTCTTTCAACCGAAGCAAGCAACATACAAGCAATAACGTACCTGGCCTCGGCCTTAATCATACATCTAGTCGCTTGCTGGCACTGAAACTGATTATTCTTTTGTCTGCTCTTATTATTAATCATATCATGAAATGTATGCCATGACATGATAACTGAAATCTGAATATACATGCATGTGAATCTCTATATGTACCCAAAGGTACCTATTGTACTGATCACGCTAATGAACACAGAGATTCAACATCTTGGCCATGTTGGCTGAACAGTCTAGCTACTAGCTAGAAAACTGAAAATGTAATGCTGTTGGACAATCTGACTGGTGTTAGAAAGCTAGATCCCACAGATGCCCCCTCAAGTTCACCCAAAACTATAACCTGTATATCAGATTCTGAATGTTGAAACCTACTAAATTCGGATCGCTTGATCCTCTCTCAAGCTATATGACATGCTATGGTATGCATATGTAGCTTTGTATACTGAATTCTGACTTATCTGATGATTATTAGCCTTCTGGATGATTACCAAACCCCTTTTTATTTTATTTTCTCTGAATTATGGGAAATTTCTAATGCTGCACGCGCGTGTGGGCAAGGCACACGGTCGTGCATGACACACACATGGGCGTGCATGGCAAAGGCACATGGGCGTGTGCCCAAACGCACGGGGTCATCCACTGGCCGTGCAGCCGGTCGTGTGCATTTTTGGAATTTTGGGCTATTTCATGCAATAAAGTTGGCACACGACCGTGCCCCTCAGGACACACGGGCGTGCTTCTGTATTTCAAGCCATGCACACTTCGTGCACACGGGCATGCTCTTACAGAAACCAGGACACACGGGCATGCGTCTACGGGCACATGGGCATGCGTCTGGTTCTGCAACATGAGCACCAGCCTGGAAATGTAGGAAACCCATCCAAACCACAACCAAATTCAAATTAAACTCAAACATGCATCAATGGCACTTCCATAAGCATGCAAATCACTCCAATTTCATCATTCATAATTCTCAGCACATTCCACCATGAAAATCAAGCATTGATCTCACTAATACAAACAAGCAAAGCAAACATGTTTCTTGGGTGGAAATAAGCATACCAAACATCACATATCATCATACACATATCTCATATGATGCTGGAAACGTAAACAAACGTTTCCAACATCATCAAGCATCACAAGGCAAGCTGGGAAAGCAAGAAAGAAGTAAGAAACACTTACCTCTTGACATGGCTGCTGGAATCTATCTCTCAAGCTAATCTCTTGGCTCTCTAGCTGGATTGAGAGCTGCTGGAAGTTGAAGATCTGCTCTAGGGCTGGGAGCTATTGAAAGCAAAGAGAAAATACTGAAAATAGAAACCGAGTGAGAAATGAAAACTTAATCTCCCGTCTCTATCTCTTCTAAGCCACCTGTACGGGCGTGCAGGGTAAGGTACACGTGAGTGCACATGGGAAAATGAATATAATTCATTTCCCGCGCTTTGCATGATTGAAACCTCCCTAAAGAAATCATACGAAGGCCACATAGCTCTGAAAATTTACTAACTCACCCCTAAACTCTTTTAGACTCCCAATCTCTCTCTGAATCTCATTTCTAACCCCAAAACTCTACCCTTGAGGGTTTTTCTAACCTGGGATGCTACAACCCATCTCTGTCCCTGCCAAACTAAGGACAAATCACGCCAAAGCTTTGAATCTGGTGGCGTATTCCTTAACTGAGCTCGACCCCTGAGTTAAATCAATAAACTCCTGGGCCTTGGCATAGAGCATCTCTGTGCTCCTGTACTCGACATCAAATAATTGTCTGAACTCAGCCCATGTCAACTGCTCCTCATTGATGGAAGCCTTGGCTAGACCCCACCAAACCTTGGCATCACCCCTCAGGAGAAACACCGCATATCGAACCTTTTCCTGCTTTGATAGAGTAAAAAGGCCCATCACACTCTCTACTAACTCTACCCAGTCCTCTGCCACTGCTGGATCCCTGGACCCACTGAATTTTGATGGCTGAAATGACCCTGGTAGATGGTAGATAAGATGAAGTCTGTCTGATGAACTAGTACCAGTTGTCTCTGTACTCATACCTTGACTGTACTTTGTGAACCCAACTGGAAACTGATATCTCTCTCTGACTGATTGAGGCTGTGATTGATATTGAGATTGTGGCTAAGAATGTCTCTTTCTTGGTATCCGATGGCTTTCCTACTGGGATAAGTAACTCTGGCTGGCTCTTGAACATTACCCACACCAGCCTGCTGTAAACTCTCTCTGACTACTTCTCTAATCATTTCTCATAGCTGATCTGGTCTCATAGACACATGGGAGGCACTCTGAGATCACCGCCTATCACTAACACTTATAGGACGGACGGGTGAACTACTGCTGACTTCATCTATATATCTAGGGATATATTCCTCTCTATCTATAGCATCACAACAAACAGGGGTTAGAAACATAAATCACAACAAATCTGGAAATAAATACCTGACTGTGCTGTAAAAAGGGTCTAGACAATGGCTGCGAGGGAGAGAAAACAGACTTTACATGCTTACAACTCAAATCTCTACAAAAATGTCTCTGAGAACTGCTTTGATACCAACAATGTTGGACCCGCTACCATGAGTACCCCTGCTACTGAATATATCACTTTTCTTTTATTAATAAACTGGAATTTGGGTACCCATGACGGGAATCCTACGAAAAGGGAACTACTGCTATACAGTTTGAATACATACGTGAAAGCGGAAACTGAAAACTGAATATACAATATACAATATACAATGAGCCCATAATGGCTTTCTCATAAATCTACAACTGTTTTGTACATTGTTCTTTATATTTGAGTATATACATTTACATTACAAGACCGAACAGGTCCAAAATTGTACATATACATGCTGAAACTGTGTGTGGGGTCCTCTCTCGCTAGCCTCGATCCACCTTCTTCTAGCCAGCAGCAACTGACCTGAAAAGAAAGGAAGAAGGAAGGGGGATGAGTGATAAAGATCACCCAGTAAGCATTCCTTAGTTCCCTCAACCCAAGTAAGCAAAACACAACATATACATACCTGGCCTCGGCTCTAATCATTCATCTAGTCGCTTACTGGAATCTGAAACTGATTAGTTTGGTTATTTGGATCCCACTTGTTTACTGATTTCATTATCATTCATGTCATGATGTATATGTCATGCCATGCTAACTGAAAATAACTGTGGATGCATGTATCTGAAAATCTATATGTACCAGAAGGTACTTGTTATGTCGATCAGACTGATGAACAAAAGGATTCGACATCCTAGCCATGTGGGCTGAGCAGTCTAGCTACTGGCTAGAAATCTGAACCCCATAGATGCTCCATTGAGTTCACCCAAATTCTAACTCGTACATCGGGTTCTGAATGCTGAACCTACTGAATTCGGATCCCTTGATCCTCTCTCATGCTACATGTCATGTCATGGTATGCTCATGCAACATTAATTAACTGATTTCATGCTCATCTGACGTGTATTAGCCACCGGAAAGGTTACCCATCCTTTACATTTCATTTTACTACATTTTCTGGAGAATCATGTTGGCGCACGAACTCGTAAGCAAGGCATACGGTCGTGCATGGCAAAGGCACACAGGCGTGTGCCCAGACGCACGGGGTCGTGACGCACGGGGTCGTGCACTGGCCATGCAGCCAGTCGTGTAGGCTTTTGGAAAATCTGGACATTTCATGCAAAAAGCTGACACACGGTCGTGCCCCTCAGGATGCACAGACATGCTTCTGTAAATCAAGCCGTGTGCACTTTGTACACACAGGCGTGCCCTTGTAGAATAAAAAACACACGGGTGTGCTCATGCGTCACACGGGCTTGTGTCTGGTTCTGTAACACAAGCACATGCCTGAAAATGTAGGAAACTCAACCAAACACATCCATTTCTTAATCAAACTCAAATTAACTTTTAACATGCATTCTAAGCACTTCCATAAGCATGCAAATCATTTCAATTTCATCATTCTTCATTCATCATTCTCAGCACATTCCACCATGAAAATCAAGCATTTCTCTTACTAACACACACAAAAGCAAAGCAAGCATGGTTCCTGAGTGGAAAATCATCATCTAGCTCATCATTAATTAGCCTACCAACATATACACATCTTATATATCACAACTAGCATGCTGGAAACACATCACACAACACACATTCACATAAACATGCTGGGAACTCAAGGAAAAAGTAAGAGAACACTTACCTCTGAACATGGCTGCTGGAAATCTTTCTCTCAAGCTAATCTCTAGCTTCTCTCACCAGATTGGGAGCTGCTGGTGGCTGGAATTCGATTCTAGGGCTGGGAGCTGCTGAAATAAGAGAAGAAAATACTGAAATGGGAAAACCGGGTGAGAAATAAACTTAATCTCCTGTCTCTCTCTCTCTTTTAAGCCACATGCACAGGCGTGCAGGGTGTAGTGCACGGGAGTACACCAAGGAAAATGAATAAAATTCATTTCCCATGCTTCGCATGATTGAAACCTCCCTAAAAGAATCATACGAAGGCCACACAACTCTAGAAACTTACCATCTCACCCTTAAACTCTTCTAAACTCCCAATCTATTTCTGAATCTCAATTCTAACCCAAAACTCTACCCTTAAGGGCTTTTCTAACCTGGGATGCTACAGTTCAGAGGTAGAATAGTCATTTAGACGCTTGTGTGACCTATGCATGGGTCTTCTTGGAAGACTATTCCATTCACAATACAAAAAAGTTGGAAATTTGTGATATTTTTAGAGCACGACCGTGCGTTGTTGGGACACAGATTGTGCGTCCCTTTATTCTTACGTCGCCTTATATAAAGTAGAAATTTTCATGTTTATAGCAAAATTTTACCCAATTCTCTTCTTCATCTTAGTAAAATACAAAGAGTGAAAGAAAACATCGAATAGTACTAAATCAAGCTAGGGAGTTAGATTCAACTAGAAAGAGAGATTTAATTCACAACCATAGGTAAACGTTTCTTTTACCCTTCCATTGTTTATTCTAAGTTTAAGGTTGCTATTCTATTGATAACTCGTTACTCACTTTTCAAAGTTTTATTTCTCTTGCAAGTCAAATGAGTAGATGCTGACCTGGGATATGACTTGGCCATAGGTGGGATCCAGCTTTGGTTAGATGACATTTTATGTGGGTCACATGCCTTGTGTAGTTTTCATGTATCTATTGCACAATTTTCTATTTTTATATAGATATATGTATATGATGTATAATTTATATGCATAATTTGTACAATATATTTTTTGAAATAAAAATATGATGCTTTCCAATATGCAGTACTTTACATTTGCATTATGTATTATAATGCTACCATTGCATGTTTTCAGTAAGCATTGGTGGGATTTGTGCTATATAGTAATGACGATGATTTTCAATAAAAAAAAAATCCATATAATTAATTAATTGTATTAACAGTAATATATAGTATTGGTCTTCATAATTTTCAATAAAATGATATTCATATAATTAATTAAATGTAGTAACATTAATATATGGTATCAGTCTTCACAATTTTGGTATCATAACATATTTGAGCCATATTTTTCGAAAAATGTATTTTTAAAAATACATTACTATCAAAATTGGATGAGCCTAAAGTCAATGTATCTCAACGGCTAATGCTCGTGGTTTCTTTCAGTGTAAGTATAGTAGCTCATGATTTAGTATGAATTTTATATTCTAACCCTCTTTTGTGTTTACGATCTTCTAGATGTGAGACCTTACAAACCTAAATTCATTAAAAAAGAGAGTAATGCCTATGTCAGACCAAAGAGTGATAGGAAGAGATCTTAGAACTTTGAAGTGACTCTTAGAGTAGATGACGTGAGATCAGAGAAGTGACGAGAAAAGGTTTTTAATCACGGATGAGAGGTGAGCTAGTGAGATATGATGTCTATCAAAGGTTAGTGAGAGCATATCAATAGCCCATGAGGGGTGGATATCCAGAGCTAGTAAAAGATGATTTTTAGATGCTAGAGATAGGTAGATATTTATGGTTAAGTATAGGGATTGAGTGTACGTGTAATAGTGGTTCTAAGAGATTGCATTCTATACACAGTCTATCAGAGGTTCACCAGCCATTGAGATTCAATAGGTCTAGAGATTTTATAGTGGTAGAGGAATAGACAAAGGTGATAAAGAGTGTCATGAGCCTTTTTGCTATGACAGATAGAAAGAGAGTGATGCATAAAATTTACATGTTTAGAAGAGATATAAGATATGGTGGAACCTTATAAAGACATTTATTGATAAAGAGAGATTGACATGGGTTGAGTTTTGATTGATGCTTAATAAGAAGTATATGAGTATGGATATAGTATATACTATAACATAGGAGTTTATTGAGTTGACCTAAGGGTTGAGCATAGTTAAGGAGTCTGTGATTCGGTTTAATGCTTTGGCATAGTCTGTATCAAGTTTAGCTAGGACCAAGAGTGGTAGCATACAAAAATTTATTCATAGATTGCATCTTACCATTACTTAAGATGTGATGACATGAGTTTCTCATTCTTAAAGATTTAACAATGCCTTAGGGAGGGCATTAAGATAATAAGTTTATTTACAATAGATGATTATGTTCCCCATATCAGTCGAGAGAGGCAAAGACAAAGGTAAGAGACAAGTCCAACAGAAGAAGTAATTGAGAGGGGGTGAGAAACATAGGACATAGTTTTAAATGCTGAAATATGCTAAGTGTAGTAGGAGGCATACAAGAGAATGTTAGGCTAGACAAAGTGTATGTTTCGAATGTCATTAGCTAGGGTACTGGATTTCAAAGTGTCTATCTTGGGACTGTATTAAACCTAGCAAAAGTGGAGTTAGCCTAATCAGAAGTAGAGTTGGTCTGACTAGAGGTAGTATAATTGCACCTAGAGGAGATGTAGGTACCTCAAGAGGTAGTAAAACCTAAGTATATGTTGTGTGCTAATAGCAAGCTGAAGCTATTTCTTATATGGTTATCGGTTAGTTATTATTCCTTAATAGTTATTTATTTGTACTAATTGATTGTGATGTCACACATAGTTTTATTTCTAAAAGGGTAGTAAAGAGATTAGAGTTAATTCCTAGTATGATAAATAAGAGTATCTGTATAAATATGCCAGATAAAGGTATAATGATGAGTGATTAGGTGTTAGTGGACTAAGAAGTAGTGATTTTAGGTAGTTGATTGAGAATAGATTTGGTCATATTAGAGTTAGCTGATTTCGATATGATCTTAGATATAAATTTCTTAGGTAGGTATGGTACATAGATTGATTGTAAGAAGAGAAAAGTTATACTTTAATTAGGCCCTAATTAGTTTGTATTTAGATAAGGTAGAGCAAAGAACATGTTTGTTTCGTGCTTTAAGGTGAGAAAGATGCTGAGTAGAGGCTGTGTAGGGTACTTAACCAATATGGTATGTAAAAGTGTATCTAGGCTAAGTATCTATAAGGTACTTATTGTTAGAGAGTTTTCAAATGTGTTTTTAGAAGAGTTGCTATAATTACCTCTAGAAAGAAAGTTGAAGTTTAGCATTGAACTACTTTTTAATACGACTCCTATCTCTAAGGCCTTGTATCAAATGAATCCAATTGAGCTTTAAGAGTTGAAGAAACAACTTCAAGAGTTGATTGATAAGTCGTTTATCACGTCAAGTTATTTATCTTAGGATGCCCATTCTATTTGTCAAAAAGAAAGATAGGTCGATAAGGATGTGTATCAACTATAAGGATTTGAATAAGGTGACAATGCAGAATAAGTATTTTTTGCCTAAGATTGATGATTTGTTTGATCAGCTAAAATGAGCAGCGATGTTTTCTAAGATAGATTTGAGGTTTAAGTACCATCAGGTAAGAATGGTAGATAGAGATATACCTAAAACTATATTCAGGACGAGATATGACCACTATGAGTTTGTAGTAATACTATTTAGACTCATGAATGCTCCTGTAGTGTTAATAGATTTAATGAATAGGGTATTCCAAGATTGTCTTGATAGATTTATAGTAGTGTTCACTAATGATATCTTGATCTATTTAAGGAGTAGAAAGAAGTATGAGGATTATGTTAAATTTGTTCAATAGAGATTGAGAGACGGTCAACTATAAGCTAAGTTTGCTAAGTGTGAATTCTAATTGAGTAGTGTGACTTTTCTCGAGCATGAGGATTATCTAGTCTATTTAAGGAGTAGAGAAGAGCATGAAGATCATCCCAAATTTGTTTTGTAGAGATTGAAAGATTGCTAGCTATATACTAAGTTTGCCAAATGTGAATTCTAGTTGAGCATTGTGGCTTTTCTCAAGCATATGGTGTCAGTTGAGGGTATATTTATAAACCTGAGTAAAGTTAAGGTAGTGTTGAGTAGGTCAAGGCTAAAGTCGAGGACAGTCAAAGAGGTGAGAAGTTTTCTCGAATTGGAAAGTTATTATAAGAGATTCATTAAGAAATTCTTGATAAATGGATTGAAGAGAATAAAGCTTGGTTTCAAGAGTTCAAGCAAAGATTAACTAGTACACCAATTTTGGCATTACCTAAGAAGGGAGTAAAGTTTGATGTCTATATAAATGTTTTTTATTAGGGATCAAAGTAATGTTGATACAGTTAAGTAGGGTAATTGGTTACGCCTTTAAGTAATTAAAGGATTATGAGTTAAGATACCCTACTCTTGACTTGGAGTTGGCTATAATGGTTTTTACATTAAAGATCTAGAGACACTATTTGTTTCTATGAGATACTATATTTACTTTGATCATAAAAGTTTAAAATATTTCTTTATCCAAAAATTGAATATGAGATAAAGAAGATTGTTAAAATTGGTTAAATATTATGATTATAAGATTATATACTATTTTGATAAAGCCAAAATAGTGGCAGATGCTTCGAGTAAGAGAATTACTTTATTAAGGATCTCTATCTAAAGAGAGTTACAAAGAGATATCAATAGAGAATAGATGGAGATAATGAAAGTTTGATTCTTTAAACTTTAGATTATGTCTAATTTGCTAAATGACATCAGGGTCTAATAGATGATAGATGATTGGATTCAAGGTAGATTCAGAGGGTCAAAGACACTACAATAGTTGATTTTGAGATCTAAGATAAGATTATAAGGTGTAAAGGTAAGGTTTGAGTGCTAAATGATACAAAGTTAAGATATAATGATCTAGAACCACTTACTAAATAGGTAAACAACAAGCAATCTCCAATATGCAACCAATAAGCAAGATCAATTTCTAGAAAGGCAAGAGTTGAGACAAACTTTATGCTTCTCCTTGTTTTTTTGCACTTTCTTATGGCTCGATTCAATACACACTGCTTCTCCCTTGGCTGAATGATATTTTAAAGTGTCTGAGGTTTCAAAAGAATGAGTCAATCTTTGATAAAGGGTGGAAAATCCAAGCATAAAACAAAGTCACTATGAAACTGCTACTAATGGTTAGGAAAAAGATAGCTTCCTTCAAGTATGCTGATGGTTTAAGAACTATATTCATATCATCCTCCCTAGGTTAGTAAGGTTTTGTCCTCACTTCTAAGTTATATTCTGAGTAAGGGCTAGATCTCCCACGTTGAAAGTATTTAAAACACCCCTATATTTTGCTCGAAAGTTCCACATTATAAGTATTTTTATTCACCCTCTCAAGGATTTTAAAAGGATTATCAACCCTTGGTGCCAACTTGTTATTCCTCTTGCTAAGAAATCTCTTATTTTTTAAGTGCACCTACACTAAATCTCTAGGCTTAAAGAGCTTTAGTTTCTTGTTCTTATTGACCTTTTATTTTGTATATTCATTGGCTCTTTCAATTTGTGTCCTTATAATATCATGCAATTTCTTCATTTGTTTGATTTTTTTCCTTTACATCCACACTTGGTTTGAAGTTAAGGGGTAGTGTAGTTAGGTTAGTAGGAGTTAAGTGATTCACACCATACACAAGCTCAAAAAGAGAATGCCTCATATTAGTGCTAAGAGTCTTATTATAACTAAATTCAATATGTATCAATTTAAGGTCCTAATCCTTCATATGCTTGCTAACCAAACTCCTTAAGATATTCCCTAAACTTTTATTAGTTACTTTGGTTTTGGTCATCGGTTTGGGGGTAGTGTAAGGTGCTAGATATAAGCTTGTTCCCAATTTTTCCTAAAGGCTTCTCCAAAAAGTGACTCAAGAATTTGGTATCCCTATTTGGCATAATGGTTCTAAGGATACCATGTAATCTCACAATGTCATTGAAGAATAATTATATAATATGCAAGGCATCATCACTTAAGGAAATGGGTCTTCTTTGAAAACCTATCCACAACTACCATGATTGAGTCTTTGTTCCTTTGAGTTCTAAGAAGAACTACCACAAAGTCTATACTAAGTCTTCCCAAGGTGATTTGGGTATAGGTAAAGGTAGATAAAAGTTGGACTTGAATTGGCTTTTAAATCATTGACAAGTTCTACTCCTAACTATAAGGGCTTGTACATTCCCCAACATTCTAAACTAATAAAATGTCCTGCCAATCCTCTAAAGTTTTAACAACTCTAAAGTGTCTTGCCAATCCTCCTTCATGAGCTTTTCTTAATATCAATTTCCTAAAGCTACCCTTGGGAACACATAACTTATTCTCCTTGAATAAAAACCCATTATACAAAACATAATCCTTATAGCCAATTTTCCCATATTTAAGCATACAAGTTTTCATATTTAAATCCTCCTTATAACACAATTTTATCAATTCAAACCCTATTATCTTAAAAAGGGTGAGCAAGGTTTATCTCTTAGAAAAAGCATCAGCTACCACATTGCTTGCTCCTTTTTTGTAGGTGGATACAAAAGAGAAAAATTATAATAGCTCCACCTATTTAGCATGCTAAGGTTGTAGCTTGTGTTGGCCATTATAAACTTCAAAGCTTAATGGTCATAATAGACCACAAATTGTTTTGACCTAAGGTAATGACTCTAAAAGTCTAAGACCCTTACAATGGCATAAAAATCCTTATTATAAGTGTTATATTTCCTCTTAGAGTCATTAAGCTTTTCACTAAAATAAGTAATAAATCTCTTGTTTTAAGTCAAGAATACATCAATAACAACCTCACTAGTATCACACTTCAATTCAAAAACTTGAAAAAAATCTAGAAAGGCAAGGATAAAAACTTTACACAACTTCTTCTTTATCAATTTAAAGGCTTCATTAGTGGTATTAGTCCACTCAAAACTACTATTCTTTATACACTCGATTGTAGAAGCCAGTAAAGAACTAAAATTGGTCATAAATCTCTTATAGAAGGATGCTAACCCATGAAAACTCTTAACCTCTATGACCTTGGATGAAGTATGCTAACTTTGGATAACTTCAACCTTGGATTGATATATTTGGATCTCCTTCTCTGATACAACATAGCCTAAAAAGACTATACTCTTCCCAAAAAATTCATACTTTTTCATCTTAGCAAATAATTTTTATTCCTTTACTACTCCAAACACTTGCCTAAGATGGTCCACATAATTTTCTTCACTCTTACTATACACAATAATATCATTAAAATATACCATAACAAACTTATCGATAAAGGCTTTAAGTACCTTATTCATCAACCTTATAAAGGTACTAGTTGTCTTGGATAGTTTAAAGGATATGACTAGCCATTTATAAAATCCTCATTTTGTTTTGAAAGCTATCTTTTATTCATCCTCCTTCGTCATCCTAATTTGGTGGTATCTACTCCTCAAATCAATTTTAAAAAAACTTTTACACTATGAAACTTATGTAGTGTGTCATCTAATTGGGATATAGGATACTTATACTTGATTGTGATCTAATTTATGGCTCTACTATTAACACACATCCTATAAATTCCATCTTTCTTGGGTACAAGAAAAGTTAGTATTGAACAAAGGCTCACGTTTTCAATCACAAACCCTTTGGCAATTAATTCTTCAACCTACTTTTGTAATTTCTTAGATTCTTGAGGGTTACATTGATAGGTGGGTCTATTTGGTAAGGGGCTCCAAATTCTAAATCAATTTGATATTCAATTCCTTTCAACAGTGATAATCTATATGGTAACTCATTGGAAATACATCATGAAATTCATTTATTAAAGGTTTAAGGTGTGGGTGGATGATAGTTTTAGTGGTTGGCTTATTCTCTTCGACAATTAAGAAAGCAAGCATGGGCTTATGCCTTTAGAAAACCTTTTCTAGTTGGTTGGCATTAAGAAAAAGGCTCTTATAAGATATACTTGACTTGGGTGGTGTTTGAGGTACTATTTGGCAAGGTGATAATAGGGTAAGGGTTATGGTTTTGTTATTGAACTTAAAGGAATAGGTGTTTAACCTCTCATTGTGTATCACCTCATTATCAAATTGCCATGGTCTCCCAAGTAATAAATTGTAAGCATCCATAAGGATAACATCATAAACTTTCTCGTCCACATATCTCTTACTAACAGAAAAAAGAATTAAAACTTTTTAGTGACTTGTAAGGTGTCTGTATTACTCAACTATTGAAGCTTATAAGGTTTAGCATGGTTAATAATTGCTAAACTCAATTTGTCCACAAGGGTGATTGGAGCAATATTAGTGCAACACCTACCATCCATAATTACTGAACAAACTTTTCCCTTGATAGTATACCTAGTTTGAAACAAGTTTTCCTTTTGATCATATTGTAGATTAACTTAGGCATGCATTAATTTCTTAAAAACTAATAATTCTACTTGATTGAGCTTAACTAGCTTTTCTCTTTCACTTCTAACCTTAATGTCTTCCTTAACTTTTTCATCTTGAAGAGCTTTCCCTATAGCCATAATCTCCATCATAGTTATGATTTTGTGGTCGGGAAAACTGGCTTGGAAATTACCATAACCTTGACACTTAAAGCATTTCTTATTAATAAGTGTATTTCTACTACATCATTTTACACTTTAAGTTTCTCATTGTTAGACTCAACAATCTAAATTTACTAAAATCCTTAGGTAGGACATAAGGTTTGGTATAGGATAAAGACCTTAGTAATGGCTACCTTCTTTGAAAACCTTCTTAAAGGTGGTGAATTTTAAAACCTTAAGCTGTTTCTTTACCTTTAAGGCCAAGTTGCATATATCATAGAAGGAATGATAGACTTGTAATTCTATCTTATGAGTTATCTCTTAATTCAATCTTCCTACAAATTTAGCTATAGTGTGCTCCCTCTTTTTTGGTATATCACTTCTCATTTTTAAAATTTTAAACCCCCTCACATAATTCTCTTACTTTTTATCCCCTTACTTCAAATTATAATTTCAAACCCTCTGGTTTGAAGTAAATGTCCATTTTATGGTTTTCGAAGACGAATTTTTTTTTTAGCATCTTCTTTAATTTATCCCATGAATTTATTCTCCTTTTCCCCTCTTTCTCTCTTCATATTTTTCCAGCATAATGAAGCATAGCCTTTTAACTTCAATGTGGCTATCCTACACTTTATCTCATCATCATACCCTTTACATTGAAAAATCTTTCAATGTTATATAGTCAATCAACAAATACATCTAAATTTAACTATCATTATGTAGGACCTCGTTACCGTATGTACTACTGTTACTATATTATATATGTTTATTATCAAAATACTAATAAATTATTATATTGTATTGGAAAATGAAGCCTTTACTAGTATATACAGTAGAAATCCTACACAATTTGCTTTACTGAAATATATGTTATACGAAAGTTTTTTTAATTGAAATGTGGTAGTGAACTGGAACCCACTGTACAATATCCAAAATAAAAACTCATATTTTATCACTGTTAATAATTAGTAACTTAAAACATAGATGATACTGTACATCCATATGTATGAGCAATCTAAGCATATAAGCCAACATGCTATTTGTTGAAAACTAAATACATATGTACATACATATATGAAACTGAAAACAATGGGTAAGAACTTGCTCAAGCCATATCCCACTCTTCAACCATCTTACACTCTAAACTCAGCTCCCTAACTCAACCTACAAGAAAAGGAAACTAGAGGGAATGATTGACAAGTCACTAAGTAAGTATATCTTATTTCTACCCTCAGGTAGACTCTAAGTTGAATTATCACTGGCTAGGTACTAAGCTGATAAACTTAACTTAGTTTTTTGATAGCCTAATAGCTTCTTCTGACCTAACTCATTTTAATTTTTGTTGAGCTTACCTTTTGTCTTTTCCTCATTTTGGTTTCATTACTTTACTACTTATCTAATTTCTAGCTTGACGGATTGTGTTTAGTCTATAGCTTGTCTGCCTGTTTATCTGACATATTTATCTTAATTCATGATAGGCCTTATAAATACATGTTTCTCTAGCTTGCCTTACTGTTTGAATATTATCTCATATTGTATCATAAATACGTATATAAGTATACGTAAACAACCCATATGAAGAAGAGTCTAGTAGTGCAATTTGACTTAGTAAGTTTTCTTTTTGATGTTTATTATCCTGTTCTCTTATATGATTTCTAAGACTTAGAGTACTTTCGAGTTTTTTGAAGATTTTAACTGAATTCCTTTAAGTTTTTGCTTATAAGGTATATCGTGCAACTAGTTTCTGTTTTTGCCTGCTTATCAATCATGGCTCATTTCTCTCTTATCTTGCTGTGTGCATTCTATTTTATACCTGTTTTATTTCTTATTTACTATTTCAGTCATAACTTATTCTGTAAACCTGTTCATTCCGTTATGTGTAAGACATTTTGTGTGTGCTTATAGTTCTAACATTACTTATTCTGACTGCATTTGCTAATTATTAACTTGTCTGATAGTTTATTTGTCATCTTACTGATATATATGAATATGTATTATAGTTTCTCTATTCTACTTCATCTCATGCTATGCATGACATGATATGAAGTATACTGAAATCATGTCTAATGATACTGAAAATCATATCTGGGCCCTTGGGTCTGTTTTCTGAAAATATCTGTTTGAAAACTGTTTTACTAAAAATATTACTAGGATTTGAAGATCTTAAATATATTGAAAATTGAACAAAAGCTATATCTGAAATCTCTATGTATCTGAAGATACCTATTGTGCTGCATAAACTAATGAATATAAGGATTTTACACCCTAACCATGTGAGTTTCATATACTGACACGTGGGTAGTAACTGACTAACCAGTGTGCATCAACCAAATTTGAATCTGAAGCTGAGTGCTGAGCACTTAAACTTAAACTGCTAGTTAAGTGCACGCCAACATATGCCTATATATATAGTGGCTAGTATGGTCATAAACTCTGATACTGGTTCCCTTAATTGACAGGATGTGTGAAACTCACAATTGCTCATTCGTATTCACCCTCGAAATAATGTCCAAATCATCATCTTTTACTTTAAAACATATGCATATGGATCTCTTAGTCCCTTCTAAAAACACTGAGTTGACATGCTATGTCATGTAATGCATATCAAGCATGATAGTTTATCATTTCATTTCATTTCTTTTGATTACTTTCTGTTTATATGTACATCTGTTATAGTTCTCTTCTATGTATTCTTACTATTATGTTATTTTTGTAACTTGTTGAGATTATTAATAAGTTTTATGTAAGCTGTATTTTGTTACTGTATCTGAGAGTTTCCTGTATTATATATGTTATAACTGTTTCTATTTCTACTTTTGTATATCACCATACTATTTATGTTTCTATTTTTGTTTTGGTATCTGTATATATATACATATATACATATGTGTGTGTATATGTTTACTGTATCTGTCATTATTTTTTTATTTTGATTTGTTGTCTGATCATATTTTGTAAATTACTTAGGCTATTTCTAGACTATTGATGGGTTTCTCTTTACTTGTAACTGTAAAATTGTGATTATGGAATAGTATTTTATCTTACTATTCTTTACTCTTTTGATCTAAAGAGTTCTTTACAATAATGTTATGTATCTCTTTCTTCTTTCTACTTATTCTTATTCTTAATTTACTGTTTCTTTGCTTACTTTACTTAGAATACTTGACATATTCCTTTATTACTGATATTCTGCTAAATAGGAAGGAAAATCTCTAATTTTCATTAAGTGCAGGGGCATGCATTATCAGATGCATTGGTGTGTATGAAGGTGTAGTCGTGCAGCCCAACTGTGCTAGCTTATGGAATTTTTGCTTATTCTTCTCTATTGCTCATACACGGTCGTGACCCTTAGGCGTATAGTCGTGACCTTACTATAATCTAGTTGTGCATGACTCTCATACACGACCGTGACCCTGCTAAATTAGACTACATAGGCGTGTGACTTGCTCTGTTTTGGCAACCATGGTTGAAACATGCAATATTACTTCCAAAATCAACCTAAATCTCTATCAATCTTTAACTAAACTCATTCTAACATATATTCATGCAAAATACATCATTATATACTAATTTTCCCTATGAATAACAACCAAATCAAACTAACATATTTCTAAACATTTAAATACACACACACACATATGCATCAAGGGAACTAAACATGCTTCTACCTCTAATTCTCTCATATATTTCATTATCATCATTTCATAAACATGCTATTAAACTGAAAACATGCTTCTATAGCTGAATAAATGCATCCAAGGAAATATAAACTATGAGAATAGGGAATGAGGTAAGGAATACTTACTTGGAGTTGTAAATGGCTTCAATCTCTCTATCCCTAACTAGATCTTGACTAGATTGACTACTAAAAGCTGGCTAATCTCTTTCTCAATTTGATTAGGGTTAGCTGTAGAGAAAGGAAGGAAAAATGGGTGAGAAATTGGTTGAAACTGGCAAAGAAAAAAATCTAACTTTATATATTAGCAGACATATACAAGCATGTAGTAAGATGTACAAATGTGTATGGCAGGAAATAGATGCACAGGTATGTGTCCAATGATGCATGGTCGTGCTCATACCACAAGCTACATATAAAACCTTCAAATAGGCTATTCTACCCTCCTAATTCATTGAGGCTAATTTCTGATTGAAAAATATTTTTTTTAAAACCTCATATAAGGCCTAGAAAGACCATTTTAACCTTGAGATGTTACACATTAAACTTAAGGATGTCTAACTTTAAATCACGATCATCATCATTCTATTTTCTTTCCTCTCTCTTATAGAATTCAGGTTTATCATTGGATTCACTAGATAAAGATTCATTAGTTTTATGGTGGCTAATGAAAGGATTAACCCTAGGAAGTGGGGGTGTTCTAGCTTGGTTTTGGTTATTGGACTCGTGGCTTTGTATCATCTTAGCCAAGTCTTTAGACATGCCATGCATTAACCTAGTGAAGGTTTTAAATTTCTCATTCAATTTCATCCTCAAATCTTAGATTTGGCTTTCTAAACTTATATCCCTAATTTTCCATGGAGGTAGAGGGGATTAAAAACTTTTTCTACTAGCTATCAAGTGATTTGGTTATAGTTATAGTAGGTTAGAAAAATTTTTGAGATAAAAACAAGGTGAAAATAAGGTTTTGTGATCAGTGTTTTCTGGTTATGAATAGTGATTCCAAAAAGATGAATAGTTTTTTAAAGGTGATGGATGAGGGAACAAGTAATTGGGCTAATTGGGTTTGGGTTAATGAGCGTTGGGTTAGACTCAGAGTATGGTAATAAAAGTTGGGCTTAGGTTGGTGAATAAAGGTATTAAGGTATTTGTGGTGAGGGGTAATAACGTAATTGTGTGGTAAGGTTAAGTTTAAGGCACTAATGAGGTTTATGGATGATTAGACTAAGTGATGAGAGTTCAAATGGACTAATATTACTGGAGAAAGATTAGTAAGGGATTAGCAAAAAAGTAAGCCTAAGTTTAAGGTGAAAGTTGGTATTTGTAATTTAAATATGGTACGGCTATGGTAAGGAAAAATAGGATAAACATTAATGGAGGTATGGTATATAACTTACAACGCGTCTAATAAAATAGTATGTAAAAGTGGCTCCCATGTTTATCATCTTTTTTCCTCCTAACTTCAACTTTCAACCTGAATTGCGAAAATTTCCAATAACTTTTCCCTTAATCTCTCCCAAACTTTAATCTTCTAATACAATATCACACCTTCTAACCTAGGCTCTGATACCAAATGACTTAGAACCACTTACCAAATAGGTAAACAACAAGCAATCCCCAACACAACTAACAAGTAAGATTAGCTTTTAGAATGGTAAGAGTTGAGATGGTGTCACATAACCCAAAACAAACATTTACTTGAAATTAATGAGGCATATAAGGATGAGAAACAAGCTTAAAAAAACATCAACCAGCTTGATTCAATCACCACTAACCTTTCCTTGCTAGAAGATTTGATATAGATAGAAATGAAGATCCTAGAACCAACAAAGTTTAATAGGATAATCAAGATAAAAAGTATTCAAGCTTTGAGAGAAAATCCTTGTATTTCAATTCAAAAACTGCTTTTACACTTGACACTTATATATGTGTCTTACTAAAATGCCCTTAAAATTTATAAAAAAAAAAAGCACAAAAAAAATAACCCCAAACATGAGGGAAAGTTACAAAAATCAAGTGTTAGACACTGCATGCATATACAAGGCAGAAAATGGGCACCATGGCATAGATAGTTACGCATGAGACAAAATGTAAGCACTACAGTGCCATGCCACTACACGTATATACATACGTAGGTAGGACTTTAGCACTATAGCATGGTTTTGTGACGCGTATAGGAAAGCTTGTAATATTTTTTAGGTGCTATAACAGGGCATTGTGGTAGGCTACTGCAAGGCCGTTTTGCCATATATTACTGTCTACTACTAGCAATACTATTTTTTTTAATTATTATTATATCAATTATCTTTAATATATAACAAAGGTCCCATAGAAAACTGTTACTACTGAAACTCATGTGCTATATAGAAGCTTTAAATAAAAAATTATGATGGTGTAATAAAACCCACTATACACTATCTCGAAGAAAACTCATACTGTATAATTATATTTAATAATGTCAAAAACATATATAATACTATACATTTTATGCACAAGTACTATAAAGCATGCGAGCCAACATGTTATTAGTTGAGAACTATATATATAAAACTGAAAACTTGGGCAAAAACCCGCTTAAGTTGTATCCCACTCTTCTGCCATCTCGTGCTCTAACTCAAATCCCTCAAAACAATGATCTATAAGAAAAGAAACTGAGAGGGATGAGTAATGAGTCACTCATTATCTCTTATCTTTACCCTCAAGTGGGTTTATATTATATTCTATATTTATAACTGGTCACAATGCTCTATGTTCTTTTTTTTATCTTACTTCTTAGCCAAAGATATTTCTAAACTCTTACTCTTGCTCATCATGTTTCTTAACTAATCTATTTCTTATTAATTTTCTTTGGCTTATCATATCTCTAGTCTAATAGACTCTGCTTAGTCTATTTCTAGCTTTTAAGACTTCAATTTTATTCTACTCTCATGATTTACCATTAAACTCTAACTTTTCTTACTCATTTTGATCTTTAGTCTATCTTATTTCTAACTTTCTTATTTTACTTACCTCATTATTTATCTGATGAACCCAACTTAGTTCATTATTAATCTTATAGGCTTATCATTCTTTAGCTTATCTTACTATTAGAGTTTTGCTTCATACCATATCATAAGTATGTATATGGGTATACATATACAATATAGTATGAAAATGGTCTAAATTGATACAACTTAATACTTACAAAACTCTTTTTTTGAATTCATTATCTTTTCACTTTTTAACTTGGTTTCTGGGTTCTCTGATACTTATAACGAATCTTAAATCTTATCTGATTTTTGTTATGTTTCTATTTATGGTATATATATATATATGTATATATATATGTATGTATATATATATATATATGTATATATATATGTATGTATATATATATGTATGTATCATGCAATAGTACTTATGACTTGTCACGAGTTCCTATCTGATTTTGAACCTGTTTTATCTGATTCTTAGTTACTCTGTTTCTCATCTGCTTTTCTATTTATGACTGATTTTGTATAATTGTTTATTTTGTCACATAACTGGTATTCTATATGTACTTATATCTTTAGTATTGTATATTATATTTTAACTTTTCTATTACTTATTAGTCTGTCTAATAGGTTTTACTTTGTTTTATTGCTATTTTCTATAGTTTCTCTCCTCTACTTAATTTCATGTTGCATATGATTTGATATGAAGTATGCTGAAAATCATGTCTAAGCTTTTGAGCTTGTTTTATAAAATTATATTTCTAAAAATATCTTTCTGAAATACTATTAAGATCTAAAGATCCTAAAATATTAAAAAATTAAGTGAAAGTTGTATCTAAAATCTCTATATGTCCGAAGATACTTACTATGTTGAATAGATTGATAAATACAAAGATTTGATACATTGGCCACGTGAGGTCTATTTAAATTGAAGCTGATCAATAATCAAATACTGACATCTAAAACTAAAAATCTAAAGCGAAAATCTGAAACTGAAAATTGGTGTATGGCCAGCATATATAAATGTCTTATCACATCGTGGATGCTGACGAACCCTTTAACCGATGGGTGTGCATACTTATAGTGCCCTTTTGTATTTACCCCTAAAATGATGTTTAAGTCATCATACTTTCTACTTTTAAAAAATATACATGTGGATCATTTGATCCCTTTCTGAAAATACTATTTTGACATGTCATATCATGTAATGTTAATCATACATGATCATGTATTTAGTTCCTCTTTACTATTCACATTTGGTATAGCTGTGCAACTGTTATAGTTTTGTTTTGTGTATTTCTTATTGAAATTCTTGTTTTTGTAACTTATTAAGTTTGTTACTAAGTTCTACATAAGTTGTTCTGTGTTCTGTTGTGTATCTGATAGCTTTCTATTATGTATATTTTATAATTATTTCTATTTCTGTCTCTATTTCTATTTCTATTTTTTTATTGTAATTTACCAATTACTAATTATGATTCTAGGTTGTTATTGGGTTTCTTTTATTTACGTAAGCTATGTTTACAATTTCTGGAAAAATATAGTTTTATTTTCTTTTGTTCTGTTGTAAAATACCTTATCTGCTCTATTTTTCTCCATTTTGCCTAATATGCTGTAATTCTAAAATTTTCTACTTAATATGCTATTTTTACTAGGTGCATGGGGCATGTGTGTGGTTGTAGTAACCCCCGCCCCAGGCCTACTGTGCGCAACTATAAAACATATATATATATATATAAATATATATATAATAATGATGAAAATGTGCCTGTGACGGAGACCCCTACGAGGGAAAATAATTTAAACTGCTACTCAAAATACTTTAAACATTAATATACGGAAGCGTAAAATACAAAAAAACTTTAATAAAAATAAGTCATAAAGACTTTTCTGAAATCTCAAGCTACTCATGTATTAAAATCATGTTAGTCATACAGTGCATAATAGTATAATACACACCAACATAAATGCATGAGATGCGATAAATCAAAACATATGAGCCGGAAATATAAAGCTAGCTGCCGAGCCATGTCCCCAAAACCTCACAGTTGAATCGCCGCATCTCAGTCCCCAAAACTCACTAACCTGCAAAAGAGAAAGGAAGGGAAAGGGGGTGAGTGACAAAATCACTCAGTAAGCATTTCCTATCTCTTACACAGACAGGTCAACAAGCAAAGGCTGATCCTCGATCAGACCTCGGAATTCTCAGCTTACTGATTTCTCAATCTTATCTTATTTCTTATTTCTTTACTTTTTTTAATCATTAAGTTTTCAGAACTCTTGTCTGTTTTATACTCTGTACTTTGCTTTTATCCCATATGTTCTCATGTATGTGGTACATGACATGATATGCATGCTCTGATGTCATGTAAATCTCATTTTCTCATAAAACTTGTCTCTCGAGCTGATTTTCTGAAAACATATTCTTTTCTAAAAACTCTTTCTCATAAAACCTCTGATCCGAAGATCTTCATATATATACATATAGTATATCTGAAAACAGTATCAAAAGTACTGCATCTGAAAAATAACTCTGCTATGCTGGCCAGTCTGATGAACACAGGGATTCGGCACCTTGGCCTCGTGAGCTCATACCTAAAAGAAAACTACTCGTGCACGACCATGTTCTCTCTAGCGAACCATAGTTTCCCTCTCTAGCAGGTGTGCGAACTCACAGGTGCCACCTCGTATCCACCCCTAACTAATGTCCGGAACATCGTATATATATACTACTTAAAATATCTCTTGGATTCGTAGACCCCTTTCTGAAAATTTCTCATGTATGGCATGCCATGCTCAATGTTTCTCAATCATGCATGAAATGATGTTATATCATCTTATTCTTATGTTTTGCATGCTTAATTTTCACTTAGGGAAGCTTAGGATAACTTAATTTAAATTTAATTTCTCTTTTCTTTCTTTCTTAGGCCACACGGGCATGTGTGCTAGCGTACACGGGCGTGTGTCAAGGCACACGGGGTCGTGTGCTCCTCGTGCTGATGGGCGTGCAACATTCTGGAATTAAATTCTTAATTTTCATGAAATGGACAGGCCACACGGGCGTGTGGTGCGAATACACGGGCGTGCATGGCTGGGCACACGGGCGTGTGGTTGCCTCAGCACCTTCCCGTGTCTTGCCTACACGGGCGTGCTCAATTGGGATCTCACACACGGGCGTGTCCCCTCAGGCACACGGGCGTGTGTGTGGATTTTCATACGCACACGGGCAGTACGTAAGACCGTGTTTCATGCAGATTTGAGGCCACATGGTCGTGTCCCATCGGGCGTACGGTCGTGTCCCATCGGGCGCACAGTCGTGTGCTCAACCCAGAATCTGTAGAATACGTCTGGAAACCCAGAAAATCCCACACAACTCATCCAATACTCAATCATCTTTCAATTAATCACAAACATAACATATTCTCATGCCCATAAACACATTCAACTCATACATTTCTCATTTGACATCTGAAATCTCATGCATTTCTCATCCAAAGCATACCCAGCAACATACACAACATACATTGCACATTCAACTCAAGAATCATCATGCATCTCATCATAACATCATCAAAATCATGCTGGAAATCATGCTCAACACACAGTAAGCATCCAAGAAACATAAAACTCAGGAAAGCTTGCTGAAAACCTAAGTGAAGAGATAAAGAAATACTTACCTCTTGCCATGGCGTCCGGATCTCTCTCCCTAGCTGGTCCTGGATCTCTCACTGGAACAATGGTAGCTGGCTGGACGATTTCTGGTCCAGGGTTTGCTGGAAAAAGGAAGGAGAAAAGCTGAGGGAAAGCTGAAGGAGAAAATGCGGGAAAAAGCTGGGAAAATAAAACTTATACCCATTCTCTCTCCTGGCACACGGGCGTGTGCCCCTCAAAATCTCAATTTCTCTCTCCTTAACCCCATAACTTAACCTAAATGACATTTCTACCCCTAGGCTATTACAGTGGTTGTGTGTAAGGTTATACTAGCTTATGTAAATTTCTCATTAAATTTTGGCTTACTGCATAGTTGTGCACTTTAGGACACATAGTCACGCATAATTGACATATGATCATAGCTTTACATGCATGAGCCTATAACAAAACTCATACATGGTTGTGACTTGGATAAGACACGACCATGTGAAATTGGGAAAGACACATGACTATGACCTTGAGGCACATAGTTGTGACCCCTAAAACATTACCATTTGGCCTTAGTTGTGCATACAACCGTGGCCTACACAAAGAAACACGACTGTATGGGCATGCGTATTGTGCACATTGGCATGCATTGCATTCTACTTCTGTAAATTTTTCTTCTTAAAATTGTAGAACATAACCCAAACTCAACTAAATCTCACCCAATCTTCAATCAAACTTATACTAACATATATACTTACAAAAACATGCTTCTCATACTGGCCTTCATTATCTCATAACATCTAATCCTAGCCAAACATGCTTTTAAATCTCTTAACTACATATACATAGCACACAGACACATACATATACTCTAAGCATGCTTTTACCTTTAAAATCTCTTTTAACTTATCGCTATCATTCTAGAATCATGCTAATTAATCTAAAACATGCTTTCATCATTTATTAAACTCATCTAGGAAGATACATGCTATAAAAACAAGAAAAAGGTAAGGAAATACTTACCTGAAATTGCTAAAGTCTTTTATCTTTATAACTTTGACTGAATCTTAGCTGTATTTATTAGCTTTAGTTGTCTTCTCCTCAATCTTCAATTTGGTTAGGGTTAACTAAAGGAAAGGAAGAAAAATTGGGTAAGATGGCTGAAAAACATGATCTTTTACTTTATATAACTGTGTGACTCAAGAAAGACACACGATCATATGCTACTGGGGCATAAAACTATACTTTATACTTAATTGATGGATGCATAGTTATACTCCAAACATAAGTTATATAAAGCTCTCTAAAAGACTATTCTACCCTTTCAATTCCTTCTGAATCTATTCTGTTATAAAATCTTTCTTTTAACATTGATTTCCTATCTAAAAGACCATTCTAATCTTAGGATGTTACAACTATGGACAAACTTTATACTTTTCCTTGCTTGTTTGCACTTTTTTTAGGCTTGATTTGATGCACATTGCTTCTATCTTGGTTAAAAGATTTTTTAAAATGTCGAGGCTTCAAAAGAATGAGTCGATGCTTGATAAAAGGGTGAAAAATCCAAGCATAGCAACAAAGTCAACCCAAAATTACTACTAGTGGTTAGGAATGGACTAGTTTCCTTTTAGCATGCTGATGGCTTGGGAATTATATTCATATCGTAGAGGATTTTGGCTAAGGCTTATAGTATAGTTTATTTAGCACATTTGAGTAGTATCAAGATGTATAGGGATCTCAAAAGAGATTTTTAGTGACTAGGGATGAAGAGAGATATAGTTGATTATGTGGCCAAGTGCTTGACTTGTCAGCAAGTCAAGATAGGACATAAAAAACCTTCTAGTTTATTGTAGTTGTTGAGCATTCTTGAGTTGAAATGAGAGAGCATTTTCATATATTTTATTTCAGGGCTTCCTAGAGTTTAATATGAATATAATATCATCTAAGTAATTATTGATAGATTGAATAAATCAGCCTACTTTCTACCTATCAGAAATGGTATGACTACAGATCAACTAGACCAGTTATATCTCAAAGAGATTGTCAGATTCTATGGGATTCCTAGAGTCATCGTTTCATATAGAGATTTGAGATTCTTATTTGTATTCTAAGGTAGTTTACAAAGAGTTTTAGGAAGCAAATTAAGTTTCAATTCAGTTTATCATCTTTAGACATATAGTTAGAGTAAGAGGGTGAATCAGATTTTAGAGGATATACTGAGAGTCTATTGTATAGACTTTTAGACTAGTTGGGTATAATTTCTTCCTTTAATAGAGTTTGCTTATAATAACAATTATTAAACAACTATTCAGATTACTTTATTTGAGACATTATATGATAGAAAATGTAGATTTCTATTACATTAGGATAAGATTAGAGAGTAAAACTCTTCAGAGACTATAGTAGGCCCATAATTGACATAGATGATAATTGAGTAGATCAGAATCATTAGGTAGAGGATAAGACATGCCTAGAGTTGCTAAAAGAATTATGTAGATAAGAAGCATAAAGAGATAGAGTTTGATGTGAGAGATAAGTTATTTCCAAAAGTAGTTCTTTGTAGACATGTTTTAAAGTTTGGTAAGAAAGGTAAGTTATCTCTCAGCTTCATAGGTCTTTATGAGATATTGGAATGAGTCAGACATGTTATTTATAGATTGACTTTACCAGCGAGTATGGATAGGGTTCATGATGTATTCTTTGTTTCTTTATTAATTAAGTATGTAAGAGACCCATCTCATGTGTTAAAGGTTTAGGTATTAGAACTGATAGATGATTTGAGTTATTAAAAGAGGCTCGTTTAGATTCTTGATCGTAAAGTTAAGGTACCTAAAAGTAAGAAGATACCTTTGATCAAGGTATTGTAAAGAAGTCAAAGAGTCGAAGAGGCCATTTGAGAGGTAGAGTTTGAGATTAGGGAGAGATTCTCAAAGCTATTCAAGTAAATTTTAGAAACAATTTTTATTAGAGGGGGAGATTATAATATTTTGAGGTTAGAATGGTTGAAAAAAGAGATTTTAGGATAAAAAATAGATTTGAGAAAGTTGAGGGATGAAATAGTCATTTAGAAGCTTGTATGGTGTGTGCATGGGTCTCTTTAGAAGATTATTTCATTTACAGTGCAAAAAAGTTAGAAATCTATGATTTACTTAGAGCATGACCATGTGTCCTCAAGACACACGATTGTGCATCCCTACAGTCCTACACCACCTTATATAAAGTATAATTTTTCATGTTTATTAACAAAATTTTACCTAATTCTCTTCTTTATTGTAGTAAACCCTAATCCAAGGAGTGAAAAGGGGCAACCAGTAGTAGTGAATGAAGCTAGGGAGTTAGATTCAACTAGAGAGAGAGAGAGAGAGAAAGAGAGAGAGAAAGAGAGAAAGAGAGATTGAATTCACAGCCATAGGTAAGTGTTTCCCTTACCCTTCTCATATTTATTCTAAATTTAAGGTTGCTATTCTATTGATATGTTTGTGTTTGATGCAACTTTGGTGGTTGAACAACATGTAAGTATATTTAGTTTACAAGCTTATGAATGAATTATTAGAGTTTAAATGATTATAAGTATATGTGTATATAATTAGGTATGTTTTACTTAAGGGTTTTAATACCAAATTTTGTGAAATCTAATGTTATTGAAAAGGAAAACATGTGCAAAATTAGTATGGTTACTATATTTTGATGTTTGGATGCTTTGGTTATGGTTTGGGTTGAGATTACAGGGGGACTTATAATTATAGCCCCATTATAGTAGAAATAGAGCATGACGTATAACCGTGTGCATGATAAGTACACGACCATGAAGTCATGTTTTAGGTAGCTTCATAGTCGTGGCTATCTACTTATGATTGAGGCCAAAAAAAAAGTGTCTTGTAGGGACATGGGCGTATGACTCAGGGCACATGTGCCTTTACCAATTTTGTATAACCATGCATGAGGGTCAAGGTAATGTATAAGGTAGAACCTGTAGGTTCATGTGATGTAAGGCCATGACCATATGTCTACATACGATCATGTGTCATAAAGTGCATGACTGTATAGTTAGAAATAGTTATAAAATAGAATAAAAACTTTAGCTTATACAAATAAATCCAATTTACACAAAAACCTAAGCTTAAGTAGGCATCATAAATTTAACAAGCAAATATTACAGAGTAACAACTTAAAAGTCAGACTAATTTATATAGAACTTATTAACAAGTTTGATAAGACACAAAATCAAAAGTTCCAATAAGAAATATACAAAGCAGAACTTTAACAACTAATCTAGTGAATGAACCCCGCCACAGGCCTCCTGTAAACTACTATTTACGATATTTAGTATATTAATTATACACTTGTAACGAGAATCTCTATAGTAAAGTGTGCTGCTGAAACTTAAATTTTCAATGCAGAAGCTGAAATGGAAAATTCTGTAAATAAAATGAGAAAAATAATAATATCTTTTTTAGAAATCCTAAGCTATGCATTTTTAACCATGCTATTCATATAACATTCTAATATTAGTATCATACATACAAATAAGCAATAAGCCAAAATAATGTATATAAAGCATGCGAGTCAAAACATGTTATCTACTGCTAAGCCATGTCCACAAAACCTGACAATTGCCTTGCTCCTGCTCAGTCCTAGGATCACTGACCTACAAAAGAGAAAAGAAGGGAAAAGGAAGGGAAATGGGGGAGTGACAAAATCACTCAGTAAGTATTTCTTATCTCTAACACTAGTAGGTTCCAACTCAATCTGGTTTCTTGTCTTATCGCATTAATCAGAAACTATTGTATCTGAAAATATCTGCTATGCTAGCCAGACTGATAAATACAAAGATTTGACACCCTGACCATGTGAGCTCAATCCTATAATAAAACTACTCGTGCACGATTAACACTCTCTTTAACGAGCTTGGTCAAAGACCATGTCCTTTTTAGTAGACGTTAGTTTTCCTCTTTAGCGGGTGTGCAAACTCACAGGTGTCCTGAATATCGTATATCTATACTTTTAAAAATTATGCTATTGGATCCTTGGATCCATTTCTGAAAAACGTCTGATGTGACATGTCGTGCTCTATGCTAATAATCATGCATGAAATGTTGTTATCTCTTGTTATTCATAGGTTTCTTATTCTTAGAAATGGTTTGGAATGACTTAACTTTGCTTTAAAGTTCTTTTTTTGCTTTTCCTAAGGTGCACGAGTGTGTGTCTCTAAGCGCATAAACATGTGTGAAGGCATACGGGATCATATGCTTGTTGTGTTCTCGATCATGCTAGCTTCTAAAATCAATTTGTAAAACTTTAGCTGATTGCTTGGGCGTGTAGTGTGAACACACGAGTGTGTAACTAGGGCACTAGGCCGTGTGCCACATTGGCACGAGTATGTAACAACACAACAACACTCCCATGTCTTGCTTACACGGGCGTGTGAATTTGGGATTAAGCACATGGGTGTGTGCATCGACTGCACAGACTTATGTTTGGATTTTTCATACGCATATAAGTGCCATGCAAGACTGTGCTTATATATTAAAAAAAAAGGCCACATGGGTGTGTTTCCTTAAATACACGACTATATGCCTAACTCTTTTTCGGTAAATGGCATTTGGAAACTTGAAAAATCCTAGCAAATCTCAACTCAACACAACCACAACTCAATTGAACATGTATATATTAAATATATCAACCAACAAGCATACTTATTCCATTTATTCATCATAAAACATTCTAAAAATCTCACATTTCTCACAATTACATACACAAGCACATAAGCACCAAATCATCTCATAACAACTCATAAATCATCATCCAAGGTCTTATTTCATCATCAATACATGCTATAATACATTCTCAACAAGTAGCAAACACATGGGAGAAACTCAAATCGAAAAATCATACTATAAACCCAAATGAAAAAGGTAAGGAAATACTTACCTCTTGCCATTACTTCAGGATCTCTATCTCTAGCTACTTTTGGATCTCTAGCTTGGATTATGGCTGCTGGTTAGGTACTTTCTGGTCTAAGGTTTGCTGGAAATGAAGAGGGAAAGAAGAAGATGAAAACTGGAACTGTGTGCAACTAAAAAATAAAATGTATATATGCTTAAATGACATGACACACAGTCGTGTGTCCAAGACATGGTCGTGTGCACAATGGAAATCTGAATTTCTCTCTCTTAATGTCATACATGAGATATTCTCTCAATAATACCCATGTATAAGCCACAAAAGGCTTTTTAAATGACTCTTTTACCTTTGATCTCATAGCCTAAAAGGACAATTCTACCCTTGGGCCATTACATCTAGTTTACACATAATTTAATCAAAAGATAAGATAATAAGATATCAGGCATAATAAAAATTCACAAGATATGACATGCCAAAGCAAAGTTTTCAAAAAGGGATTAAGTAATCCATATACATGTTTTCAGATAGAGATATAATGTTTCGAACATCATTTTAGAGATGAATATGAGAAAACATCTATGAGTTCATATGCTCATTAGAGAATGAGCCAATGTCTAATAGCAAGGATATGCTTATTGACCAAGCTTGTCAAAGAGAGTGCTAGTATACATTAATTTTCAGCTTACTGATTAAGCGTCAGTTGTTAGAACTCATATGACCAAAGTGTCGAATCCTTGTATTAATCAGTCTGATCAGCACAATATATATTTTTAGATCAATTTTTACTTAGTTATGATATTATTTCAAGATCTTTAGATCACATTAGCTATTTTTAGAAAAAATATTTTTAGAAAACAGGTCCGAGGGCAAAGACATAATTTCAACATACTTCATACATATATATATATATATATAAAACATCACATGAATCAGAATTAAATCATCATGGTATATGATCATAAGACAACATATACAATAAGCACATAATATCCGACAAGGAACATATTAAGTAAAGAATATCTGATGAGAAACAGAAAGAAAACATGAAATCAATTAAAACCCTTGACAAGTTACAAGTGATACAGAACACACATATGTATGAATATGTATTTACATCATATTCAAAAAATAGAAGAGAAAATATAGTATGACAAGGGAGAAAATAAAATCGTGATAAATCATGAAGGTAGAGTAGAAGAAGAATTTGCATGTGGGTGGAGATATAAAATGCTTACTGAGTTACTCGTTACTCACTCTTCAAAGTTTTATTTCTCTTATAGGTCAAATGAGTAGACGTTGAGCAGGGACATGAGATGATTGTGGGTGGGATTTAGCTTTGGTCAGACGACATGTTATGTGGCTTGCATGCCTTGCATAGTTTTCATGTATCTATTTTACAATTTTCTTTTTTCGTGTGTGTGTATATATATATATATGTGTGTGTGTGTGTGTGTGTGTGTGCGCATGTGTGTGTGATATATAGTTTATATGCATACTTTGTATAATATATTTTTTGAAATAAAAATATATAGCTTTACAAATATACAGTACTTTAGATAGTTTTCACATGTTAAGATTTAGTTAAAATACAAATAATTTAAATTAATTAAGAATAAGTTTAAATTTGATGAGCTTAACTGTAAATCTGATAAGAATTTCAATATAACATGAGAAAACACAAAATTTTATTACTGAAGAATACATAGATGAAATTGAAAATGAAGCATAAAGAGTGAATGACCTATAATGCAATCTTAGAGTTAATAAAACAACATTTATATATTAAAATTAGGCCAAAGGACTTATTCCCACCCATAGTTTGAGGCGGTGACAAAGTCCCACTCCCAAGTTTTTAAAAACTCGGTCTCCCACCATTGGACCAAAATTCAAACATATTTATAATTTTTCAAATGAAATGACTAAAATACTGTTTAATCAATAAAAATTTATAATAAAATTATAAAATAATTTTTAAATATAAAAAAATTAAAAAATATATTTAAAATTTTAAAATTTTTTTAAAAATAAACTGACCACCGTCGCCGATGCTGGCAGCGATGGCCGTTGATAACCGCACCAGGTGGCCGTCTCCGACCACCTAGTTCAAGGAGAGGCCAGATCGGGCCTTCCCGTTGGGTGGAGGTGGCCAGATCTGGCCTCCTCCAGTTTTGGAGAAGGAGGCTAAATCTGGCGTCCTCCGCCGACAAACATTACCGAAAACAGTCGTTGGGACCAATATCGGCCCTCTCCGATCATTTTCGATGACCATATCTGGCGGAGGTGGCCAGATCTGGCCGCCTCCTCCAAAACAGGAGGCAGCTTGATCTGGCCGCCTCCCTTGGAACCGGGTGGTCAGATATGGCCACCTGGTACGGTTATCAACGACCACCGTCGACGGCGACGGTAGCCAGTTTATTTTTTTTAAATTTTTTAATATATTTTTAAATTTTTATATTTATATAAAATTTATTTTATTATTTTATAAAATTTTAGTCATAAAATAACATAATTGCTCCTGAAATATTACTGTTTACAATTATATTTAATATTGAATTTGGTCAAAGGGTGAAAGACCAGATTTTTGAAAACTTTGGGATGAGACTTTGTCCCTGCCTCAAACTATGGGTGAGAATATGTCTTTTGACTTTAAAATTAAAACAAATTGTTTTAAATTTAATTCGAAAATCATATCAAATAAAGTCGTTATCATATTAAATTTGTCTTTTAACATACGTGAATTCAACTATTTATTCAAATTTATATTAAACTTGATTTACTTGTCTTTTATTTAAGCAAATTCAAATAATTCAGTTCAATTCTAACTCTAATTAGAATTTTTTTTTATTATTTACAATGTAGATGGCTGGAAACAATCCCCAGATCAATTTCCAAACGTTTTACTTTTATCAGGGAGCATATCGGATAAGTGCCATGCCGGGAATTCACTTTACTTAGTCCTCGGCGATTGAGATTGACGAGCAGCACAAGCGCGTATAGGAAATTTAGTCAAAATCTACCCCTCTTCCCATTCACCTGATGCCCATAAATTGCAGCATCCTCGGCAACTCATGGTGATCTGAATCAACAATCTGTCAATTCCGTAAAATGTAACGAACATAAATCTTCAGCTTCCAAAGCCTCCCTCGTCGGCTGGCTCCGTCATCATGGTCTCCACATCACAAAAAGGCCTTCACACTCTCTTATCGGCTAACCTCAAAAAGTTAACCATCACGACTCCCTCCGCTTCCGCTTCTTCTCCTGACTTCGATTTCTCTGAAGTTTTCGGGCCCTTAACACCCCACCACGGCAACAACTCTTCCCAATCACCCGCTTCCACAGCATCAGCTTCTGCTTTCTTAGTGGACCCACCTGTAATCCATAACCGGTCCCATTCCTTCGTGGGTCCCTCCCCACGCTACACTCTCTCGTCTTCTCTCCCTTTCCAAATCCAAGAACTTGAAAATGAAACCGAAAACGAAAGCGAGCTTGAAAGTGAGAGTGAAATTAAAAAGGAGAAGAAGATCGGGCCGGGGGATTTTGAGATATTGAGAGTTGTTGGAAAAGGTGCGTTTGGTAAAGTTTTTCAGGTGAGGAAGAAGGGAGATAGAGATGATATTAATGGTGGTGATGGTGATGGGATATATGCAATGAAAGTGATGAGAAAAGAGACAATAATAAAGAAGAATCATGTCGATTACATGAAGGCTGAGAGAGATATTCTCACGAAAGTCATGCATCCTTTTATTGTTCAGCTTCGCTATTCTTTCCAGGTAATTTTTTTTTCTTTATCATTTTAAATATCAGTTAGATTGAATTCTTATTTAGTGTCTATTTACTGTTGTTCTGTGTATAACCTTTCGCAGACAAAGTCTAAGCTGTATTTGATCTTGGACTTTATAAATGGAGGGCATCTCTTCTTTCATCTGTATAGGCAGGGAATTTTCAGGTAACTTGTTTTGAAGTTATGAGATTTCATTTGTGACGTATGTTCGGCTCTTTTGATTTTGTCTCTTGGTGTTGTGTATATCCTGAGTAGTGAGGATCAAGCAAGGATTTATACAGCTGAGATAGTATCTGCTGTTGCACATCTTCACAAGTACGGAATCGTGCATCGAGATCTTAAACCTGAAAATATACTCATGGACGTTGATGGGCATGTAATGGCCTCTTTGACTTAACTCTGTAACAGGAAAATGCTTTACAAATAATGTGTTAATATATGCTATGAGTTTTGCATGTTTGTTCGAATATGATATATTTGATTCCTAAATGTGATGCCTGTTTGCAGGTTATGCTAACTGATTTTGGTCTGGCGAAGGAAATTGATGAATCTAGCAGATCAAATTCGTTCTGTGGAACAACTGAGTACATGGCGCCTGAAATTTTACTTTCTAAAGGACATAACAAAGACGCGGATTGGTGGAGTGTTGGAATACTCCTGTATGAAATGTTAACTGGGCAGGTAAGACCTTTTGTGGATTATGGTCGTCTGGGAAACTAATAAACTGATAATTGCTTGTCTCTACAAGAGTAATCAGGTAAATTATTTTCTTGGTTTCTACAAGTTTATGAACAACATTTTGAAAGGGTTGCTTTCAATTATTTGTATTGTAGAAGTTTAAAGTTTTGAATAAATTTCTAATTAATCCATATGAACGAAAATATACAATGATATATAGGAATTACATCAACGTATAATAGAAAATAGAATATTAGATAATAACTATATTCCTAATTTATATGTTCTAATTGATTTATTCCTAATTTGTATAATTCAACACTCTCCCTCAAGCTGAAGCATATAGATCATATGCACCAAATTTGTTACAAATGTAATTAATACGAGTACTCCTGAGAGATTTAGTAAAGATATTCGCTAATTGATTATTAGAACTAATATGAGTAGTGATAATATACTCGGATAGAACTTTTGCTCGAATGAAATGACAATCAATTTTTATATATTTGATCCTTTCATGAAATACAGTATTAGAGACAATATGAAGAGTAGTCTAATTGTTATAGAGTAATTTCATTTATGATATTTATACGAATTTTAATTCTTGGATCAATTGCTTCAACTAGATAAACTCACAAGTCGCCAAAGCCATCGCTTGATATTCTGCTTCGACACTTGATTGGGCAACAATATCTTATTTTTTACTATTCCCAGACATAAGGTTTCCTTTAACTAGAATAAAAAAAACCTGAGGTAGACCTTCTATCTGATGGTGCACTTGTCCAATCGACATTAGAGTATCCAATGATTTATGTATAACCATGATTCTCATACTATAACCATTTATCAAGAGTACCCTTAATATATCTCAAAATTCAAATCATAACATTCCAATGGCTCTCACATGGGGATTAAAGAAATTGACTGACCACATTAACCGAGAAGGAAATATCAGGTCGAGTGATAGTTAGATAGTTAAGTTTTTCAACTAATCTTCGATATTTTTCAGGGTCTGCAAGTGGCTCCTCTTGTTCAAGTAAAAGCTTTGAATTGAGATCTATAGAAGAGTTTATTGGTTGATAATCTAACATCTATGTTTTCTCTAAAATGTCCAACATATATTTTCTCTGAGATGTAACAATACCAGAACTGGATTGAGCCATTTTTATACCAAGGAAGTATTTTAGTCGCCTAAGTCTTCGGGCTGAAAATGACAAAATAGGTGTTTCTTCAACTACTCAATACCTTCTTGATCACTCTCATAAACAACAAGGTAGCTATATTTTTCTGATGACTTATGCTTATAAAATACGAAATGATCTAACTTACACTAAACCATACCAAACTTTTGAATAACAATACTAAAGCATTTAAACTAGACATGAGGGGACTACTTTAAACCATATAAGGAGCGACAAAGCTTATATACCAAGGAAGAATCCCTTAAGCAACAGATTCAGGTGGTTGCTCTATATAGATTTTCTCTTGAAGCTCACTATAAAGAAAAAGACATTTTTGATGTCTAATTGGTACATAGGCAATTGACGGATAACCACCATAGATAAGAATAACTGTATGGAGGACATTTTGGCCACAGGGAAAAATGTTTCATAATAATCTAACCCATAAGTCTTAATATACCCTTTGGCTACTAGTCGTGCTTTCAACTTATCAACTTAAGAACACAAAAGCAAAAAAGGAGGAAGACAAGCGATGATAGCTAAGAAAATTATAAATAGGATAAGGGTTGCGAGTGGAGCGTGTGCCTTTATGGATAGCAATGGAAAACTGGTCATTACGGGGCAAGACTACTGCAAAAGAGGAGGCTAGAGCAAGAAGCGCGTCAACAAGAGTCTCAAGGATAGGACTAGGGGAATTGTCAGGATTAGGAAAAGGAACAAGAGCTCGATTTGGTGGACATGAGGATGTATTTTCAAGAGGACTCTATAGGATAGGCATAAGATCAAAAGCTTGATTGAGAGATGATATTATGGAAGTGGAAGGACCTTTGCTATGGGTGTGGTGTTTGGGGATGATAAGAAGGGTGATGACCAAAAAAAGTAACATTGGTAGACAAAAAATATTTGCGTGTTGTAGGAGAATAGCATCGATAACCTTTTTGGAGACGAGAGTAACCTAAGAAAACACGCTTGATAGACTTGGCAGAGAATTTATCCTATAAGCAAGTACAACTGAAGATGCGAAGAGAAAGAGAGAAGAACAACTTATTGGGGAATAAAATTGAATGAGGTGTTTTGTTTTGTAAGACGGATGAAGACATTTGATTAATCAAGTAATAAGTAGTGAGCATGGCATTTGCCCAAAATTGTAAAGGAACCAGATTCTATATGTTGTAGATATACATTGTAGATAAAAATTAGTTCAAAATATATAGATAGAGATAAGATTATAGGATAATCATAGATAATCTTCCAATGACTATATATATATGTGGTTTTTGTCAATAAAATATAAGATTCTGCCTGCTGAATTACATGGTATCAGAGCCAAGTTCAGCATATATTTTCGTCAGTCCATTCTCTTTGGAAAAATGATCTGTGCTTGGTAGGTCACGGTCATAGTGACTGATTTGTCTCACAGCCATCTGAAAGGAGGCAACAGTGGTTTTCCGGTCGGACTGGGCATCTTCGACGACTGGGTGGACGGTGCGTGAGCTACACACGCCACTTTTTCAGGCGAATTGTTTCAGACGCGCAGGCGCGTGAGACGTCGGCTGGTGACCTGATTTACTTCTCTGATCTCGTCTCTTCATTTCTGGCCTGTCTGTGTTGGTATTCTGGGCATCCGGGCTCGGTTGGGGTTTGTCTTCTCCACTAGGTTCTGTTTTTTTTCGTATTTTATTGGGCGCTGGTATTGGATTTTTGTTTGGACGCAGTGTTTGCATTCGTTCCTATTTGTTGGTATTAAAATGAGTGATAGCAAATCTTTTGTGAATGAAATTGTTCCTGCCATGTCTAAGATCACTGAACACAAATTGAATGACACTAATTATTTGGAATGGTGCAAAACTATTAGGATTTATCTACGAAGTGTTGATAAAGATGACCACTTAACACAAGACCCACCTATTGATGAAACTAGACAAGTTTGGCTAAGTGATGATGCACGTTTATTCTTGCAAATTAGGAATTCCATTAACAGTGAGGTGATTGGTTTAATTAATCATTGTGAATTTGTTAAAGAGTGAATGGACTATTTGGAGTTTCTGTATTCTGGTAAGGGAAATGTTTCTCGTGTTTATGAGGTGTGTAAGTCTTTCTATCGTGTCGAGAAAGAATCTAAATCACTCATAGCTTATTTTATGGACTTCAAGAAGACATATGAGGAGCTGAATGTTCTCCTACCGTTCAGCATTGACATTAAAGTACAACAAGCTCAAAGGGAACAGATGGCAATAATGAGTTTTTTGACTGGCCTTCCTTCTGAATTCGAGACTACCAAATCTCAGATTCTTTCTAGTGTAGAGATTACTTCTCTCCAAGAAGTATTCAGTAGGGTGTTGCGAACGGAGACTGCTCCCTCTAATCAGCAGTCTACTATTCTTATTGCGAAGGGAAGAGGAAATGATGTTGGGAAGAAGGGAACACACAAAGATAGTCGAACTAATAATGATTCCAACGAAATTGTCTGCTTTTACTGCAAGGAGTTTGGTCATACGAAGCGATATTGTAAGAAATTACAGAATCGCAATCAAAGGATTCAGGCTGCTAATGTTGTCACTACTGCTCCTAGTTCATCGTCTAAGAAAACTGTCACCATCTCAGCTGATGAATATGCTAAGTTCTCTCAATATCAAGAATCTTTGAAAGAGTCTAATCCTGTCATCGCTCTTGCAGAATCAGGTAAAACATGTCTTATCTCCTCTTCAAACAAATGGGTCATTGATTCAGGTGCCACAGATCACATGACAGGTAATCCTAATACCTTCACTAATTTTCAGTCACATAAGACACACTCTCCTGTAACCTTAGCTGATGGGTCAACCTATAACATTGTGGGGTCTGGAACTGTTAAACCCACTTCCTCTATTACTTTGTCATCTGTCTTAAGTCTACCCAATCTTGCCTTCAATTTGATTTCTGTCAGTAAGCTTACTAAAACCCTTAATTGTTGTGTCTTATTTTTTCCTGATCATTGTTTGTTTCAGGATCTTATGACGAAGCAGATTATTGGTAAAGGACATGTATCTAATGGTCTCTACATACTTGATGCATAGGTGCCTCGGTCAATTGCGTGTTCTAGTGTCACTTCTCCCTTCGAAGCACATTGTCAATTGGGACATCCTTCTCTGCCTTTTCTGAAGAAACTTTGCCCCCAGTTTCATGATGTCTCTTCATTGGAGTGTGATTCATGTCACTTTGCAAAACACCATCGTAGTTCATTATGTCCTAGAATTAATAAACGAGCTATATTTGTTTTTGAATTGGTTCATTCAGATGTTTGGGGACCATGTCCTGTTGTTTCTAAAACTGGATTCAGATATTTCATTACTTTTGTAGATGATTTTTCTCTCATGACTTGGATTTATTTTATGAAGAATCGTACTGAAGTGTTTTATCATTTCTCTGCTTTTTGTGCTGAAATTCGAACCCAATTTAATGTTTCTGTGCACACATTGAGAAGTGATAATGCCAAAGAATATATGTCAGACATCTTACAGGCCTACATGACTCAACATGGTATCCTTCACCAATCTTCTTGTGTTGATATCCCATCTCAAAATGGAGTTACCGAGCGGAAGAATAGACATTTACTTGAGACTGCTCGGGCTTTGTTATTCCAGATGAACGTCCCTAAGTCGTTCTGGGCTGACGCTGTCTCCACGGCTTGTTTTTCTAATTAATCGCATGTCATCTACAGTCTTGGGTGGTGATATTCCCTATAATATCCTTTTCCCATACAAGTCATTGTTTCCCGTGGAGCCCCGCATATTTGGCAGCACTTGTTATGTCCGTGATGTACGACGCTCTGTTACCAAGTTGGATCCAAAGGCCTTGAAATGTGTATTTTTGGGATATTCTCGTCTTCAAAAAGGTTATCGGTGTTGTTCTCCAGATCTCAGCAAATACTTGGTGTCAATAGATGTGGTTTTTTTGGAAACAACGCCATTCTTCTCTTTGTTATCAACTCCTCCTCGTCAGGGGGAGGATGATGAATGGCTTATCTATATTCATCAACCAGTTCATGATGCTTTTCCATGTTCCTCTATTGAGCAACCGGATAATGGGGTTTTGCCTGTTGAGCAGTCTGTTGATGTTCCTCCAGTTTCTGCTAAACCACCAATCATTCAAGTCTATTCCAGGAGAAAGGAGACCAATGATACATGTCCTGCACCACATCCTTTGTCATCTGATCCTTCACCAAATACTCTTGATTTACCTATCAACCTACGCAAAGGTAAATGTCAGTGCACTCTTCCTAAATATTCTATTGCTAATTTTATTTCGTATGATCACTTATCTCCTTTGTCTAGTTCCTTGGTTGCCTCTTTAGACTCTATTTCCATCCCTAAGCCCGTTAAAGAGGCCCTATCTCATCCTGGTTGGTATGCTGCAATGCTTGAAGAGATAAGTGCTTTGGATGATAATCACACTTGGGATTTGGTGACTTTGCCTAAAGGGAAGAAGGCTGTGGGGTGCAAATAGGTCTTTGCAGTCAAAGTTAATCCAGATAGTTCTGTGGCTCGCTTTAAAGCCCGACTTGTTGCTAAAGGATTTGCTCAGACTTATGGGGTGGATTATTTTGATAATTTCTCTCCTGTAGCCAAACTTACTTCTGTTCGTCTATTTATTTCACTAGTTGCTTCTCGAAATTGGCCTTTGCACCAACTAGATATCAAGAATGCATTTCTTCATGGTGATCTCCAGGAGGAAGTTTATATGGAGCAACCACCTGGGTTTGTCACTCAGGGGGAGTATGGGAAGGTCTATCAATTGAAGAAATCTCTGTATGGTTTGAAGCAAAGTCCCCGTGCCTGGTTTGGCAAGTTTAGCGAGGTAATTCAGGAGTTTAGGTTAATGAAGAGCAAATGTGATCATTCAGTATTCTACAAGCAATCAGTAGCTGACATCATCCTTCTTGTTGTACATGTGGATGATATTGTTATTACAGGAGATGATGGTGTGAGAATTTCTTCTCTCAAGACATTCTTACATACTAAGTTTAATACAAAAGATTTAGGCCAACTGAAATACTTCTTAGGAATAGAAGTAACAAGGAGTAAGAAGAGGATTTTTCTGTCTCAGCGAAAATATGTCATTGACCTACTTACAGATACTGGAAAGATGAGAGCTAAACCATGCAGTACTCAAATGGTCCCTAATGTGTATCTTATGAAAGATGATGACGATCCTCTTGATGATCCAGAGAGATACAGACGATTAGTTGGGAAGTTAAACTATCTCACTGTAACTCGTCCCGATATTGCATATGCGGTCAGTGTTGTTAGTCAATTTATGGATACTCCTACAGTCAATTATTGGGCAGCTCTGGAACAGATTTTGTGTTATTTGAAAGGAGCTCCTGGACTTGGCATATTATATAGCAATCACGGGCACACTCGTATTGAGTGCTTTGCAGATGCGGATTGGGCTAGATCCAAAAGTGATAGAAGGTCCACTACAGGTTATTGCGTGTTTGTTGGAGGAAATCTAGTATCGTGGAAAAGTAAGAAGCAAAATGTTATATCCAGATTTAGTGTAGAAGCTGAGTATAGGGCCATGGCATAGTCCACATGTGAAATCTTGTGGATACATCATTTGTTAGCCGAAGTTGGTTTGAAGCCTTCGTCACCAGCCAAACTCTGGTATGATAATCAAGCTGCACTCCATATTGCCTCAAATCCAATATATCATGAACGGACCAAACATATTGAGATTGATTGTCACTTTATCCGTGAGAAGATTCAAGAGAATTTAATTTCTACTGGATATGTAAAGACAGGAGAGCAACTAGGAGATATATTTACTAAGACATTAAACGGGACACGGATTAAATATCTTTGTAACAAGCTGAGCATGATTAACATCTATGCTCCAGCTTGAGAGGGAGTGTTGTAGATATACATTGTAGATAAACATTAGTTCAAAATATATAGATAGAGATAAGATTATAGGATAATCATAAATAATCTTCCAATGACTGTATATATATATATGTGGTTTTTGTCAATAAAATATAAGATTTTGCCTGTTGAATTACACTATAGAAGTAATGTGCGAGCAATTTCACCTAAATGTCTTTTTTTACACTCAATATAAGTGCAAGAAGATTGATGGAGTATCCCTTGCAAAGATAAAAGTTCAGAAAACAGAGCAGAAAAATATTCTCAAAAGATAAAAGTTCAGAAAACAGAGCAGAAAAATATTCTCAAGCATTATCGCTCTATAAAATACGAACAACAGTTTTAAACTGAGTTTTAATTTCTACACAAAAAGATTGAGATATGTAAAATAACTCTTGAGTGATTTTTCATTAAGAATAACCAAGTGCAATGAGAAAAAAATCATCAACAAAAATAACAAAATATTGAAAACCTAAAGTAGATATAACACGATATGAACTTTACACATCTGAATGAACTATTTCAAAGGGGACATAACTTGTTTATTGACTAATGTTGGAAAAGCACTACGAACATATTTACCAAGCTGACACAACTCATGATTTAAAGAAAACAACTGAGATAGACCTAGAACCATCTATTGTAGTTTTATTAAACTAGGTGACCTAGTCAATTGTGAAGGAGAGTTGGATCCTCAAAAAGAGTGCAAGCTATATGAGAAGGTAAGTCAAGATGATAGAGACCCTGTGACTCACGTCTTGTGCCAATCATTTGTCTCGTGCTACGATTTTGTAGAACAACAGAGTCATTAGTGAAAGCATAAAACAATTCAAGGGCTGAGCAAGTTTACCCACTGTAAGATTAAAAGAGCAATTAGAAATATATAAAACTGAGTTCAAAGGTAAGGAGGGAAGCGGTTGGGCACAACCCACCGCTTGAACAATTACTTTTGACTTATTAGCAAGTGTAATAGAGGGTTATGAAAAAAATGCAAAAAGTAGATGAGGATTACTAGATATATGATTGGAAGCTCCTGAATTAAGAACCTAAGGTCCTATAGAGGAGGAATGAGTGAGACATGCAACTAAATTACTCAAGTGAGCTAGGAAGTAATGAAAAAAGATTGTTTATCTGTTTGATATTTGAGATATTTCTCGTAATTTGCACCTGTAAGAGTTAAGGATGGTCCTGTTCATGATTTAGAGGGGAAAGTAGATAAATCAATATGAACCACATTAGCAACTCAGGTAGGTTGTCCATATAATTTATAGCACTTTTCTCTAGTATATCCCTATCGATAATAATAACTACGTTTGAGTCTCCCTGTACCACGACTCCCTTGTTCTCTTGTTTTGTTTTAAGTTTGAGAAGTTAGAGTTGAGGAATCTATGGTAGTTGACCCGATAGCATTGCTTAGAGCAAAAACCCGAAGAAGTTGAGCAAAGACATCATCTAGAGTACACACTATAAAATTGACAAGAATTTGATATCTGATTGGTGAAAGCTTAGGATTCGTTATGGCCAGGGTGAGTAACATGAAAAATTTATCTCTCTGTGCAAGTTCCTCTATTGTAGACTTTCCAACAGGTAGGAGAAAATTAAATTCAGCTTTAAGTGATATCACCTTATTGAGAAATTCAAACATGTTCATACTTTGTTGCCTTATATTAACAATACTTGATACAACATAGTAAGTCTTTGGATATTATTTATATATAAGAGCTTAGCTTGATTTCAAATATCATAATATTTCTCATGGGATTTATAGATGGGATACAATTGAGGATCGATTGATTGCCATAAAAGGTTACAAAAAAGGGCATCAACCTTTTTCCACTTAGTTGCATCTTTATCCTTTAAATTTGTAATTTTTTTAGTTAAATCCTAAACACCATAATTCAACAGAGGCAGCCTGTGAATTGTAATTACTGTGCCCTACTAATTTGTTATTGGTAATCATTGGAAAAGAACTGAAAGAGAACATAAAACCTATTTGGAGCTTTTTGATGGCATATTGTGTGAACTAAACCATGGTGAAACTTGAAAAACACTGAATGCCTACTAATCGAACCTTGGGAGAGTTGCATGAGCCAAAGGCAGGCTTAATAACCTAGAGAAGGTAGTGGTTTGGTGAAGAAAGAGATCCTAGTGAAATTTGGTGACACTAGGTTAAAAAAGCAGATTTTCTGACCATGGAGAGTTCCTTTGGTGACACGTTCAGTGATGGGTGACAACGAGATGTTGGGATAGAGGTCATTGGTGTTGTTTGAGAAGGATGTTGGTGGCGATGAAGCCTCACACACTTTAGAAAAGGAGATGGGCCACGGAAACACTTGGAGATTCCATCGGCGCGTGTCAGTGTGTGCCAAGGTTTCCGATGTCGAGCTTTGGCTGGTCAGTCATAGAGATGAGTTGATAGTCATCAGAAAAAAAAAAGCAAACCATGGTGACTGAAGAAGCTGAAAAGTTCACTAGAGAAAAATTGAGTAACCGGAGATGAAATGATCTCTAGAAAATGTTGAGTGGTAAGTGGAACTCAGAAGCTGATTGATGGCTCTAATACCATGTAAATTTTAAAGTTTTGAATAAATTTCTAATTAAACCATATGAATGAAAATATACAACAATATATAAGAATTACATCAACTTATAATAAGAAACAAAATATTACACAATATCTGTATTCCTAATTTACATGTTCTAATTGATCTATTCATTGTTTGTACGATTCAACATGTATGAATTGTTTATTGATCTTCCTTTGTTGAGATTGATTTCAGAATTGCTTACTCATTCCCCAGAGGATTACTGATGCCCTATTGTTGCTTTCAACTGACTTTTCTGAATTTTTTGCTACGCTATCTGGCAGCCACCATTTGCACATGCAAATAGGCAGAAGCTTCAGCAGAGAATTATCAATGAGAAAGTGAAACTTCCACCGTTTCTCACGGGTGAAGCACACTCATTGCTCAAAGGAGTAAGAATCTCCCTCTCCCCTCCTTTCTCAGTTTCCAAATTGATGGCTAAGACAATGGAAAATCTTTTTGTTTCAGTTGCTGCACAAGGATCCAACCAGAAGGTTAGGCAGTGGTCCCAGCGGTGGAGATGAAATCAAACGTCATAAATGGTTTCGGTCAATCAACTGGAAGAAATTGGAGGCTAGAGAACTGGTGCCAAAGTTCAAGCCAGATGTGAGTGGAAAAGATTGTACAGCAAATTTTGACCGGTGTTGGACAACAATGCCTCCAGATGATTCACCAGCATCTACACCAACAGAAGGTGAGCATTTTCAGGGGTATACTTATGTGGCACCTAACCCCTGGCTTTCATCAGATGGCAAAGAAGGTCCCAACCAAGGAGAAATAGAAGCTAAAAGAGATCAATAATGTAAGGGTAAAATGAAGTCAGTCATCTGTCTACATTGTGATATGAACTCCCTTGTAAGTTCTTATGTTTTTCAACCAGAACAAAAATGATATTAATGTCCACATTATATGTACTATTTCTAGCTGTTATTTTACCAATGATCATAGAGTCATTGAAGTTGTTTGTAAAGGCTATGATTTGTTGCATTTATAGGTTCCCATAATTCCAATAGATTTTCTATTGAATAAACCTTTTACATACCAAACAGAAGTGGATTCAGGTAAGAGCTTTTCGTGTACTTTATTCCTGGTTAGAATAATTAGTATGTTAATTCTTTTCGACCAAAGATTTAATTCAAGAACTAAATATCAGAAAAATCAGAAGCCTTATTTTAAATCTCAACCATATGTTGTAATCCTGACCCAGTAGAATTTTCCCGAGAAACCAACAGTTGTTTTTAAGAGGAAACTAGATTAATTTTGGAGATTGTCGTAACATCAGATCATAATAAGATGGAAAAAGTTGGCTGAAATGGTTAACTGCCCAAAAAAAATAAAAAAAAGAACTTCATTGCAATTGTGGCGAATGGATTGATCCTGATTTTGCCGAAGGATTCTGGTTTCATGTTGTAAGAATACAAGTTACCAAAAGGTAAGCACTGGATAGAATGGTGCAAGGGAACTATTCCACCATAATAAGTTATTGAAATAACGTTTATTGGGTCAAGCTGAGGCAATCAAAAGTCGAATGCTCGTATTTTATGGCAGAAAAATAGTCTTTCCTGTTTAGCCATTTTATCTCCTTGGAAAATAAGAGAACGGGAACTGGAGAAGGTTTTTCAATCTTTTTTTTTTTTGGTAATTAAGGTTTTTCAATCTTATTTATCACTAATTACAACATTGCAGAGTAATCATCTAAAGCACCAAGATTCCTCATGGATGGCCTTACATAATATTTTTAGGGACAGGAAGCCAGAGAGGTGGTTGATGGATTCCCTGCATAGCTTACTCATGAAGATGATGTAAAGTAGTGACGTTGAGCGGTGACGAAAAGTCAAAAGAAGCCACTACAAAGTAGAAAGAGGAAAGAAAGTAGTGTAGAAGAATCTTGTTCCAACCTCTCGGAGCAAGTAACATACTGTGTTTACATGCCTTACTTAGATGCGCTTAACTGCAGCAGCATACCGTGGAACCTTGAACCGGTTTCACAACAAATTAGGAAAAAGGTCAGTGTGAATACATAGATATCATCGTAGCTTTTTCTTCCCAGTAAATTAGGTTGATCGTTTTGTGTGCTCGGTATCTAGCGGAAAATTATGTATACGCATACTATGCTGTGTGCAATCCACCTGTCAAGATATTCAGGGGGTCTAGATTCTTATCTATGAGGTTTCAGTCTTTAGAAAAGGACTTCATAGCAAATGAGAAAGGGATCCACATTCTCTAATTTTTGTTGGTTCTGGTTGTGAAAAAGAGTTACCACAAATCTAGATGCCCCGATACACTAGAGCATTATATAAACAGCTTACAGAATATTGCTTGAAAACCAAGTTTCATAAGCTTATTTATTTATATATACCCAGTTCATCATTCAATCTTCAATCATCTCAGGCGGGTAGTTTGTATCAGATAATTTTAGAGTAGCCATGAGAAACAAGGATAGAAACAATTCTCTCCGTGATAATTCAATGAAGATGGTGGTGAATATCATCAAACTGTCATCTTTTTCTATTGCCAACTTGAGTCTTGGAGCTGCCGGGCCATCCACAACTACCAAAATCATGGGTGACAATGAACCGTTGCTGCCTCAGTTTCCGGGGAACCAGAAGTCAGAAAAGCCGTGGAACAGTTCAAAGCCTACTTTCTTGATGGAGCCAAGCGAAGGGGCTAAGTCTTCATGCGTGAACCAGATTCATGAAGAGAAATGCGTGGATGGAAGGGCTTCTGAATATATATGGAAGGTGCACCAGAAGAACAAAAATTCTTGTGAGGCATCAAATCTTTCACAAGACATACTGCCACCTCCACCGCGTGCAGCCATGTAGCCATCAAATCTTTGTAATGCTATTTATTTATAATTCTAGATGTTCTGTTTACTCTTCAACACTAAATAAAACAACTATATTTTGCAGTGATTTTTCTTCATTGTTCTTATAGTGTACATATTATCAACTTCTTCGTTTCTTTTCTTATATTCCTTATTGCCTGGAGCTCAAGGGGCAGGACGTGGAATATGCTCTTCTGTCTCCTTCTATTTACAGAATAATTTCGTTTGTGATTCGCTTCCTGATTAATCCTTTTTTCATACCATTAATCATGGAGATATGACACAAACATCACATCCTCATTTGGGATAAGCTTACAACTAATTTACAGATTCCAAAATAATAGATGTGATAGAATTACTCTATGATCAAACAATGCTTTCCTGTCAATTTAGATAAATCTGGAGAATCAGGGGGATCTATCATGCATGCATGTCCTGGAAGTTTGTTGATAATATAAACAAACGCAATGATCTCAATAACATCTAAACCTCTCATGTAACACACTCTTTGTAAGAAATTTTTTTATAGATAAATTTTAGCAATAATTGTGTTGATAAGAATTTGTCATCAAAATTGATGGAAGTAGTTCAAAGTTTTGCCAAAGATAGACTATAATAACTGTAGTGAGGATTTGACAATGGATATTGGTACCAAATAAATGCCAAAATAAAATTAGATACAAAATGGATTTCAATGTGATTCATTAAAATCTGTGTCTACAATTATAAAATTAGTAATTCTGTAAAAGACTGAGAATAGAGGTTACAAGGAAAGGTATTTTTGACATCTATCATTGTTTTTTTTTTTTTTTTTGTGCCCTTTTCCCTTAACAATTATTTGTATTTATAAAATTTAAAAAAGATTGCCAATTATAATTTGAATTTAATTTCAAACATTAAAAATAAGATTAATCGAAACATGGATTGTTGCTTTTGTGGGTGATCACTTTTCAAAGAGAGATTCCGCAGATAGGAAACTACCATCACAACTTCCAAGAGAGATCACTTTATATACAAACTCTATTATTGTTCTCTATTTATATAATGCAGGCACACTGAACACTTATTTACCTAATCCCATAACCATGATTCGAGAAAATGCCCACAAAAGCCAAATTGAGGCGATTTATATTACAAAGGAAATTCACCCACATTCTCAGTTTTTAACCCAACAGGATAATTAGAATTCGAGAACAAAAAAGAAAGAACGAAAGAGAGAAGAATCTTGATGATTCTCATTTAACAAGCACAAGTGCCTGGATAACATAAGTGCCAAGAGTAGGTTACTTAGAATTTATACTCAATCATCAAGCAAACAACAATTTTCAAAAGAAGCATCTTTAAAGAAGCATCTTTAAAGTCTATAACCAGGCAATTTCTTTCCGTGCTAAGTAAGCCAATCGTCCCGACAAATTCTGATTGAATTTTTTGTCCACCCAACGAATTAGTAGATTACAGACTTGCAGTAAAGTCCCATGAGGAACTGTATAGGGTCCACCTACAATTCTATAATATCCCTCCATTAAAGAAAAATGCCTTGGCTTTGCTTAAATAAAGAAGGTTTTTGCAATGTATTAGATTTCAGTAATGACGTTTTTAAATTTAATTTCCTGATTTGTCCATCCTTGTTTGATTGGTATTTGATCTGTTTCTTTATTATCTGTTTTTATTCCGTAATTTTAGTTTTCTTTTGAATATATAACTGGGGAATTTTTGTAACGGGTATTAAGAATTATCAATAAAAAAAATCATTTCTCATTTTGTCAATATTAGTGTTTCTTCTTCTGGGCTGTTTCATGTTGACACGTTGCAAGTGATGTGAAAGCTGATGTGGCAGTTTAGATTGCAACCAAAGCTGTATGACAAGCTTGCTAAATATGTTTTATTTTTGATTAATGAAATATGCTGCTTACAGTTCATATACTAAAGAGTTGTTGAATGAAATAGGTGTAGTAGTTGTGAAAGTGTGACTCTTCTTTATTGTCTTACTTTTAGCCATACTTTAGTTATTGGTTATCCTTAATTTTTGCTGATTTTGTAATTACATTAAGTGTCTTAACATGCTGTATAAAATTGATGATCCAGAAGAAAAAAGATAGACTTTCAAAAAATTTATTCATAAGCTCCATTGATTGTTATCTTTGCTGGCTTTCTTTCTCTGTTTTAAATTTGTAGAAACACTCACTTGATTGAAGAAAAAAACCAACATTTCATTGGTATCAAAGCAAGAATCTGGCACCACAGAAAATGGTGGATGGGACTACAGCACAAGAACAATGGCGGCTAGAAGAATCCGTGCAACTATTGAAGGAGGCTTCTAAGAAGCAAGTTATGGAATTGAAGAAGTTTTCTTGCATGATGACAACGTTCAACCTTAAATTTGATCAAATGGCAGGGAAGTTAGGGGGTTCAGGAACATTCAGCGAAGGTGGAGGTTTTTTTTCCTACAAAGCAAGCCAAGAACTGGGGGCTTAATTCTGGTATAAGTCTTCTCAAACAAAATTTTCAAAGCTAAGTTTTCCAATCTTTGAGGGTGAAAATCTCGATGAATAGATCTACAAGTGTAAATGTTTTTTCAAGTATAACGAAGTGGATGAATCTAAAAAAGTTGAATTGATTATCATTCATCTAGAGAGAAAGGCTTTAGAGTGGTTACAAGGACATGTGGTGGAGGTTTCGGATCTAAGTTGGAAGCAATTTTCGACTAATTTATTTAATAAGTTCAACCCTAACACTTATGATCTGGTTGGCCAGCTTACTAAATTAAGACAGACCTCATTCGTAAGAAATTACCAAGAACAGTTTGAAGTTTTAATTACTATAAAGTGAGATTTATCTAATAATTTTTTTGGTGCAATTTTTGTAAGTGGATTAAAAGATATTATAAAAAAATAAGGTAACCATGTTCCAACCAACAATGCTGGTTAAAGTAGTTCGATTAGCCTTGTTATAGGAAGGTACCATGAAGGCTGTAGGCACTCCAGCTGGGTATTACTGTTTCCTGCTCTTCTATAATTTAATAAAAATATAATATTAATAAATAAGAAAAATATGACCAATAATACCCAACAGAAATACCTAAACTGAACTGAAATGCTGCAACGGAAAATCTGTGGTGCAAATGTATACATATACATATACATGCCCAAAAATTTATTATATTAAAGTACGTGTGTGATAAAACATATACATTTACATACAAATAAAACTGAATAAGCATGCAAACCGAAACATGCTGCAAAAACTGATGCGTTATGGATCCCAGACGACAGCCATCTCTTCCCCTCAGCCCCTAAAATACTAACCTGTAAGAGAAAAAAAAGTAGGGAGTGAGTGATATATTCACCTAGTAAGCGCTTCCTATCCCTAACCCTAAACCAAATCTCCTCGGAGGATTGCCATGTCATCACATATAGTAACAGACTTATACACGGGAGAAAACTAAACTAGTTCTCATGTGTCATCATTCTTATATTAAGCTTTTCATTTTGTGTTCATATCTTTACTGTTCTGTTACTTGTTTTCTGAAGGTCACATATTATTACGTGACTTTTCATGTTCTGATATTTTGCTATTCGTGTCTTTTATACGATGTTTTATATTCTGTTTATTTATTGTTTCTTACTGTCTTATCATTCTCTGAATGATATGTTGTTGTGTCATATAATGATGATATGCTATGAAATATGCTGAAAACATAGCTAGGCCTGAGCTTGTATACTAAAAAAAGCTTTCTGAAAACTGTTTACTGAAATCTGCTAGTTGGATCCTAGGACCCCATATTTGAAAATCTCATATGAAAACTGAATTAAAAGTTATGCTGAAAACTGTATATCCGAAGGTACCTGCTATGCTGTGTAGACTGATGAATACAGGGATTCGACACCTTGGCCATGTGAGTTTCCTATGCAAACACGTGCCATAAACTGTATGGCTCACGTGATGCCTCTGAATCTCATATTGATCTGAGTGTCTTACGCTATAACTACATCTGATCCTCAAATCAGGAAACCTATAATCTACTAACTAAGCACCCCGACATATGCCAGTGCATCGGGCTAGTAATGAGCATATAGCTCCTGATGCAATGGGTGTGCTAAAACTCACAAGTGCCCTCTTGTATTCACCCTTGAAATCAATATTTTTCTACTGAAAATATGAATTTGAATCCTTGGATCCCTTTCTGAAAACTCTGTATAACATGTCATGCTATACTGTGTATATGATGCATCATTTATTCTTATCTGAGCTCATTTTACTGTTTCATATTCATTTGATGGTTTTTACTGTGCACATTTCTTATTTCTTGCTTATTTTCTCTTTTCTGCCTGACGCACGGGTGTGTGCATCGTGTGCACGGGCGTGCATGAACTTGCACGAGACCATGAGCAAGTCGTGCATGTGGTCATGCTCGGTTCTGTGATTTTTCTGTATATTTTTCATTTTCTTTTGGTGCACAGGCGTGCATTAACATGCACGGTCGTGACCCTACATTTTAAGTCATGCACGGCTACGTGAACACGGTCGTGACCATGCATAAAATGCAGTATGCACGGGCGTGTGCTACACATGCACGGGCGTGTATCCTGCTCTACACTAATATGACCGCTTGGAATCAAGCTGATTCTCTGTAGCGACCCTCGCCCAGGTTACTGTGCGCTGCGGAAATACTGTACATATAATAATAAAATATACCTGAGACGGGGACCTCTACAGAAAGAAATTGCTGCTGTCTGAAAAATTTCTTAATAAAATAAAGGCCAAAGGACAATTTCCCACCCATAGTTTGAGGCGGGGACAAAGTCCCACCCGCAAGTTTTCAAAAACCTGGTCTCCCACCCTTGGACCAAAATTCATACTTATTTTATATTATTTCAAATGAAATGACTAAAATGCCCTTTAATAAATAAAAATTTAAAATAAAATTATAAAATAATTTTTAAATATAAAAAAATTAAAAAATATATTAAAAATTTTAAAAAAAATTAAAAAAAATTTTAAAAAGTTTTAAAAAATAAACTGGTCACAGCCGCTGATGCCGGCAACGGTGGCCGTTGATAGCCGCACCAGGTGGCCGTCTCCGGTCACCTGGTTCCAGGAGAGGCCAGATCGGGCCTCCCCGTTGGGTGGAGGCTGCCAGATCTGGCCGCCTCCAGTTTTGGAGGAGGAGGCCAGATCTGGCCTCCTCCCCCGACAAACGTGGCCAGAAACGGTCGCTAGGATCAATATCGGTCCTCTTCGACCGTTTTCGGTGGCCAGATCTGGCGGAGGTGGCCAGATCTGGCCGCCTCCTCCAAAACAGGAGGCGGCCGATCTGGCTGTCTCCACCCAACGGGGAGGCCTGATCTGGCCTCCCCTGGAACCAGGTGGCCGGGGTCGGCCACCTGGTACGGCTATCAACGGCCACCGTCGTCGGTATCGGCGGCTGTGGCCAGTTTATTATTTTTTAATTTTTAAAACTTTTTAAAATTTTTTAATTTTTAAAACTTTTTAAAATTTTTTAATTTTTTTAAATTTATATAAAATTATTTTATTATTTTATAAAATTTTAATCATAAAAAGACAAAATTGCCCCTGAAATATTACTGTTCAGTATTTTATTTAATATTAAATTCTTTCCATGGGTGAGAGACCGGGTTTTTGAAAACTTGCGGGTGGGACTTTGTCCCCGCCTCAAACTATGGGTGGGAAATTGTCCTTTGGCCTAAAATAAACTGTAAACATAATTCAGTATTAAAATATACTGAAATGTAAGCGTGAAAATCCCAGGCTACTCATGTATAGAAATAAACTGATCATACAGTGTACTAGAGTATAATACGCACACATATATATATATATATATACATGAGAAACTAAAGCATGCGAGCCAACATGCTATCTGCTGCACCAAGCCACATCCCCAAAATCTCGCAACTGTCTCGCTCCAGCTCAGCCTCGAACTACTAACCTGAAAAAGGAAACAAAGAGGGGAGTGAGTGACAAAGTCACTCAGCAAGCGTTTCCAAACACAACACTCGCAGGTCAAACAATCACCGACTATGTGACTCATCACGTAGAAAAGTCTGCTAGACAGTTTCTTACTGAATTCTGTTATATTTCTGTTCTGTTACTGTTCTGATTATATACATGACATGAAATGTATATGCTAATGTCATGTATGTTGAAAACTGTAAAAACTTGCCCTCAGGCTTGTTTTTCTGAAAAACTGTCTTTTCTGAAAATAATTTCTGATAATAAAACTGTGATCTGAAGATCCTGAATATATACGTATAGTATATACTGAAATCTGTATTAGAAAATACTGTAAATATCTGAAAATCTACTATGCTGGCCAGATTGATGAATACAGGGATTCGACACCCTGGCCGTGTGAGTTCAAGGTCCTAATGAATCTACTGATGCACAACCAGTACTCTCTCTAACGAGTTTGGTTAGTGACCATGTCCTCTCTAGCGGACGCTGGTTTCCCTCTCTAGCGGGTGTGCGAACTCACAGGTGCCCCCTCGTATCCACCCCTATCTGATATATGAAAAATCATATATGTATATCTGAAAATCATGCTGTTGGATCCTTGGATCCAGTCTGAAAACATCTGATATGACATGTCGTGCTAAATACTGATAATCATGCATGAAATGCTGATTTCTGATATTAATTCTGAGTTCTGTGTGCTTAAAATTGGCTTAGAGTGACTTAATTCTCTTTTAATATCATTCTCTGGCTTTTCTTAAGTGCACGGGCATGTGGGAAGGCACACGGGACCGTGTGTTCCTCATGCTGCTGGGCGTGCATGGTTCTGGAATATTTTCACATTTTGCTGGGCACACAGGCGTGTGGTGCGACACACGGGCGTGCAACAAGGGGTACACGGGCGTGTATCACACTACACGGGCGTGTGGCGGCCTTCTTCTTCTTCTTCTCGTGTTCAGCATACACGGGCGTGTGGAATTAGGGGAAAGCACACGGGCGTGTGTACTCGAGCACACGGGCGTGTGTCTGGGTTTTCATACGCACACAGCCAACATGCACGGCCGTGTCCATGTAGAATGTGAGGCCACACGGGCGTGCATCAGGGACGCAGGTCGTGTGCTCGACCCAGATTCTGCAGAACACGTTTGGAAATCCAAAAATTCCCACACAACTCATCCACACTCCAAATCATCCACCATACACACTTTCTACTGCTGCTAGCACGCAAATAATCATCATTTCATCAACTCAAACACGCCATATAGCATACATAAAGCATATATCATCTGGAAACAGTATATATGCATATAAATCATGGAAAACCACTCAATCATCCAATCATGCATCAAATCAAGCTCAAGCATGCTGGAAATATCTCATACAAGCACACATCAAGTTCACATAAGCTGGAAACAGCCAAACAGGCTCTGAAAATAGCGAGAGAGGTAAGGAAAACACTTACCTCGTGCCATGGAAGCTCTATCTCTCTCTCTGAAAGTCTCTAGATCTCTAATCTGAAGCTGGGCTGCTGGGGGATCTCTCTCTGGAACTCTAGGGTTCACTGGAGCTGAGGAAGAAGAAGAGAAATAAGCTGGAAACTGGAAATAAGTTAGGAGCTGCGCAACTGGAAAGAAATAAACATATACACGACTAAAAAGGCAGGCACACGGTCGTGTGTCCGGTGAAAAATTACCATTCCACCCACCCTTGCTCAGAAACTGCAACTACGCCCCAAAGGACTTCTAAAATAACTCTTCTACCCCCCTGAACTTTCTAAAATGATAATATCACCCTTGGGTCATTACAATTGTCCCCCGCTAATAAAAATTTCGTCCCCGGAATTACCTAAACAGATCAGGGAATCTTTCTCTCATATCAGCTTCAACTTCCCATGTAACTTCCCATGTAGCTTCCTCGATTCTCTGACTTCTCCACAGGACTTTAACTAGGAGAATCTCTCTGTTTCTTAGTCTCTTTACTCTGTAGTCCAAAATCTGAACTGGAACTTCTTGGTAGCTCAAATCATCTGATAAGTCCAGATCTTGAATCTCTAACATGTGAGATGGATCACTCACATACTTTCTCAGCTGAGAGACATGAAACACACTGTGGATTCTGTCCAAACTGGCTGGAAGAGCAAGTCTATAAGCAACTCTACCCACTCTCTCCAGAATCTGATACGGTCTGATGAATCTCGGAGCTAACTTACCTTTTCTACCAAATCTTAGGACACGTCTGTAGGGAGCAACTCGTAGAAACTCGTGGTCTCCAACCTCAAACTCTATGTCTCTATGCCTCAGGTCTGCATAACTTTTCTGACGATCCTGGGCCTGTTGAATTCTCTGCCTGATAACTCTTATATGCTCAATCATCAACTGAGTCATCTCTGGCCCCACTGCTGACTCTAATAAATCTCTATCACCAATGTCATCCCAATACAATGGTGACCTGCACCTCCTGCCATACAAGGCCTCGAAAGGTGTCATCTGGATCGTAGACTGATAGCTGTTGTTGTAGGCAAACTCCATCAACGGTAGCAAATCAGCCCAACTGGTCTGAAAGTCCATGCAACAGGCTCTCAACATGTCCTCAAGAATCTGGTTGACTCTCTCAGTTTGACCCGCAAGCTGAACTGAAATGAAGTCTGGTCCCCAATGCTCTCTGTAGACTACCCCAGAAAGTAGATAAAAATCTCGAATCGTTGTCTGAAACTATATCTCTGGGAACCCCATGTAATCTGACCACCTCTCTGACATACAAACAGCCCAACTGATCTGTGCTCAAACCCTCTCTGATCGGTAAGAAGTGAGCTGACTTGGTCAATCTGTCCACTATGACCCATATACTGCTGTACCCACGCTGAACTCTGGGAAGTCCTAAAATGAAATCCATGGAGATACTCTCCCATTTCCATTCAGGAATCCTCAACGGCTGTAACAATCCAGAAGGTCTCTGATGCTCTGCTTTGACTTGCTGACAAGTCAAACATCTGGCAATGAACTCTGAGATATCTTTCTTCATACCAGACCACCAAAATCCCCTCTTGAGACCTTGATACATCTTGGTACTACCGGGATGCGCTGAATAAGTTGTACTGTGAGCCTCTGACAAGATTTTCTGTCTCAAATCTGTGTCCTCTGGCACACATATCCTGTCTCTGAATCTCAGAATCCCGTCTCTGATCTCAAAGTCTGGCGCTATACCCTGATAAACCCTCTGAATCATACTCTGAACCCATATATCTGACATCTGAGCCACTCTGATATCATCATACAACGTGGACACTAACTGAAGCCTGGAGAAACTAGCTGTCATAATCTCAATATTCTCTCTGGCAATCTAGTGCTGCAACTGACTCTGCACTGAAATCATGGATAGAGCTACTCTCCTGCTCAGGGCATCAGTTACTATATTAGCTTTACCCGGATGATAGCGAATCTCGTAATCATAATCTTTTACTAGCTCTAACCATCTCCTCTGTCTCATGTTCAGTTCTTTCTGAGTAAAGAAATACTTGAGACTCTGATGATCTGAAAATATACAGCACTTGACACCGTACAGATAATGTCTCCAGATCTTCAAAGCGAAAACTACTGCAGCCAACTCTAAATCATGCGTAGGGTATCTCAACTCATAGTCCTTTAATTGCCTAGAGGCATAGGCAATTACCCTACCTTGCTGCATTAAAACTGCTCCAATCCCCTGGTGGGACGCATCTGAATAAACCTTATAGTTGACACCCTCCTGAGGTAGTGCCAACACTGGAGCGCTAGTCAGTCTCTGCTTTAACTCCTGAAATCTCTCCTCACAGACCTCGGTCCAAACAAAAGGAACCTCTTTGCGAGTCAAAGCTGTCAATGGCCTCGTTATGCTGGAGAAACCCTCTATGAATCTGCGGCAATATCCAGCTAAACCAAGAAAACTCCTAACCTCCTTAGGTGTCTTTGGTCTCGGCCAACTCAACATAACCACTATCTTACTCGGGTCTACTGAAATACCAGTTGCTGAAACTACATGCCCGAGAAAAGCTATACTGCGCAACCAGAGCTCACATTTGCTGAACTTGGCATAAAGCTGACGATCTCTCAATATCTGAAGGACAAACCTCAGATGATCCTCATGCTCCTCTACACTCCTCGAGTAAACCAAGATGTCGTCGATAAAGACAACAACGAATCTATCTAGACAGTCTTGAAAAACTCGGTTCATCAAATCCATGAATACTGCAGGAGCATTCGTCAACCCAAAAGGCATCATCACAAACTCGTAGTGACCATACCTCGTCCTGAAAGTTATCTTAGGTACATCTCGCTCTACTACTCTGACTTGATGATACCTATACCTCAAATCTATCTTGGAGAACACTGCAGCTCTACTCAACTGATCGAACAAGTCATCTATCCTGGGCAACGGATACTTGTTCTTCACTGTTACCTTGTTCAGCTCTCTGTAATCTATACACATTCTCAGGGAACCATCCTTCTTCTTGACGAATAAGATGGGAACACCCCATGGCGAGCAGTTCGGTCTGATAAATCTCTTATCAATAAGCTCTTGCAGTTGTTTCTTCAATTCTTGCAACTCGGTTGGAGCCATCCGATACGGAGCCTTGGAAATAGGAGCCGTACTAGGAAGCAACTCTATACAAAACTCCAGCTCTCTCTCAAGAGGTAACCCTGACAGATCATCTGGGAACACATCAGGGAACTCCCTCACTACGGGCACATCCTTGATACTTGGCCCAACTACATCTC
>JAJEJH010000846.1:68587-78972 GCA_026122585.1 Anacardium occidentale
GGTCTCTACTATCCCCTCTCCAAAGATGAACTGATTAGGGCCTAACTGCAGTCTAACCTTTTTCTTTCTACAGTCAATCTCTGCCCCATACTCACTTAGGAAATCTATACCTAAGATCATGTCAAAATCAGCTAACTTTAATATTATCAGGTCTATCCTCAGTTTCCTACCTATAATCTCGATCTTCTGATCTGACAGTACCCGGTCACTCAAAACCATGCCACCATCCGACATCTCTATACAAATACTCCTATCTGTCATACTAGGGATTAACCCTAAACTCTCTACTACCTCTCTAGATATGAAACTGTGTGTGGCACCACAATCAATCAACACATAAATAGAAATATTAAGAAAGAACAACTGACCGGTAACTGCATGCGACGCGGCCTCTGCCTGATCCCGTCTGACTACAAAAACTCTCGCTCTACCTCCACCCGAAGGGCCAACACCTCCTCCAGGTGCACCGGGACCACCTCTGCCTGCTCCAGTTCCTCTGCCTGCTGGACCAGGAAAACCTCTAGTTGGGGGACCACTACCAATCCCCGGGCACTCTGACGCCCGATGACCAGGTTGTCTGCATCTGAAGCATACACCCTGCCCTGCTAAGCACTCTCCTGAATGCCTCCTACCACAAGTCCTACACTGTGGTAGCTCTGTTCTCTGCTTTCTTCCTTTTCTTGACTTCTTGGACTGCATGAGTCTCTTTCCTCTATCTCTGTCACTGCCCCTGTCAGGAGCTCTATCTGGGGACCTCTCTGCAGGTCCACTGAACACACCCATCCTTTGAAGGTACACCTCGGATCTTAAGGCTCTCCCCAAGGCGTCACTAAATCTCTGAGGAGGAGACGATCCTGTCATGACGTCTCTGGCTATCGCTGGGTACAACCCATGCACAAATTTCTGAACCCTGGTGATCTCTGAAGCTGTCATGCTTGGCACAAATCTCACCAATTGATTAAACCTTGTGGCATAATCTTTAACTGAACCTGTGCCCTGAGTCAACTCGATGAATTCCTGAGCCCTGGCGTGCATCATATCTGCACTACGGTACTGCTCATCAAACAGTCGTCTGAAATCGACCCAAGACATACTGCGAACATCTACTGAAGTTTTAACGAGGTTCCACCAAACCCTCGCATCACCTCTGAGCATGTAAACTGCATATCTGACTCTCTCTCTGTCTATCATGGTGAACAATTCCATGGCACTCTCCACTGATTCAATCCAGTCCTCTGCGACTGCAGGATCTCTAGAACCAGTAAATCTAGGTGGCTGATGAGCTCCTGGTAGACTGTAAATCGGATGCAGTCTCTCTGAACCACTAGTACCAACTGTACCTACCCCAGAACTCTAGCCTGGCTGATACTCAGACTCTGGCGCCTGACCATACTCTGGTGCTTGAGCATATACTGGTGCCTGAAACTCCTCTGGCCTCTGCTTATAATATTCTCTACCTCGCCCCTGACGGGCTCTGCCTTTGACAGGCTCTTGAGTCTCAATCCTCTCTGTAGGTTGACGTTCCTCTCTCATCACTTCTCTGACAATATCTCTGACATCCTCTAGTCTAAGAGATATTTTGGAGTGTTGGGACCGCCTAAGGTCACTGGTGCTCATGGGTCTAATGGAAGCACTACTCTGCTCACTCATATCTCTATGAGATCTCCTATCTAAAAAATCACACACAGAGGATGAATATCAAACATTAACTGAAATTAATATTGAAATACTTACGCTGAGAGGAAGCGAGCGACGGCTGTTGAGATAGGCTGGCTCTCGGCTCATGCAAATTATAAAAATAATGCATGTGAAAAAACATTTTTCTGAAAATGATTTTCAAAATCTGCTAAATGGCTCAAAGCAACACTCTGATACCAACACTGTAGCGACCCCCGCCCAGGTTACTGTACACTGCGGAAATATTGTACATATAATAATAAAATATACCTGAGACGGGGACCTTTACAGAAAGAAATTGTTGCTGTCTGAAAAATTTCTTAATAAAATAAACTGTAAACATAATTCAGTATTAAAATATACTGAAATGTAAGCGTGAAAATCCCAGGCTACTCATGTATAGAAATAAACTGATCATACAGTGTACTAGAGTATAATACGCACATATATATATATATATACATGAGAAACTAAAGCATGCGAGCCAATATGCTATCTGCTGCACCAAGCCACATCCCCAAAATCTCACAGCTGTTTCGCTCCAGATCAGCCTTGAACTACTGACCTGCAAAAGGAAACAGGGAGGGGAGTGAGTGATAAAGTCACTCAGCAAGCGTTTCCAAACACAACACTTGCAGGTCAAACAATCACCGACTACGTGACTCATCACGTAGAAAAGTCTGCTAGACAGTTTCTTACTGAATTCTGTTATATTTCTGTTCTGTTACTGTTTTAATTCTGTACATGACATGAAATGTATATGCTAATGTCATGTATGTTGAAAACTGTAAAAACTTGCCCTCAGGCTTGTTTTTCTGAAAAACTGTCTTTTCTAAAAACTCTTTCTGATAATAAAACTGTGATCCGAAGATCCTGAATATATACATATAGTATATACTGAAATCTGTATCAGAAAATACTGTAAATATCTGAAAATCTGCTATGCTGGCCAGACTGATGAATACAGGGATTCGGTACCCTGGCCGTGTGAGTTTAGGGTCCTAATGAATCTACTGATGCACAACCAGCACTCTCTCTAACGAGCTTGGTCAGTGACCATGTCCTCTCTAGCGGACGCTGGTTTTCCTCTCTAGCGGGTGTGCGAACTCACAGGTGCCCCCTCGTATCCACCCCTATCTGATATATAAAAAATCATATATGTATATCTGAAAATCATGCTGTTGGATCATTGGATCCAGTCTGAAAACATCTGATATGGCATGCCGTGCTAAATGTTGATAATCATGCATGAAATGCTGATTTCTGATATTAATTCTGAGTTCTGTGTGCTTAAAATTGGCTTAGAGTAGCTTAATTCTCTTTTAATATCATTCTCTGGCTTTTCTTAAGTGCACGGGTGTGTGGGAAGGCACACGGGACCGTGTGTTCCTCTTGCTACTGGGCGTGCATGGTTCTGGAATATTTTCACATTTTGCTGGGCACACGAGCGTGTGGTGCGACACACGGGCGTGCAACAAGGGGCACACGGGCGTGTATCACACTGCACGGGCGTGTGGCGGCCTTCTTCTTCTTCTTCTCGTGTTCAGCATACACGGGCGTGTGGAATTAGGGGAAAGCACACGGGCGTGTGTACTCGGGCACACGGGCGTGTGTTTGGGTTTTCATACGCACACGGCCAACATGCACGGCCGTGTCCATGCAGAATGTGAGGCCACACGGGCGTGCATCAGGGACGCACGGTCGTGTGCTCGACCTAGATTCTGCAGAACGTGTCTGGAAATCCAAAAATTCTCACACAACTCATCCACACTCCAAATCATCCACCATACACACTTTCTACTGCTGCTAGCACGCAAATAATCATCATTTCATCAACTCAAACACGCCATATAGCATACATAAAGCATATATCATCTGGAAACAGTATATATGCATATAAATCATGGAAAACCACTCAATCATCCAATCATGCATCAAATCAAGCTCAAGCATGCTGGAAATATCTCATACAAGCACACATCAAGTTCACATTAGCTGGAAACAGCTAAACAGGCTCTGAAAACAGCGAGAGAGGTAAGGAAAACACTTACCTCGCGCCATGGAAGCTCTATCTCTCTCTTTGGAAGTCTCTGGATCTCTAATCTGAAGCTAGGCTGCTGGGGGATCTCTCTCTGGAACTCTAGGGTTCACTGGAGCTGAGGAAGAAGAAGAGAAATAAGCTGGAAACTGGAAATAAGCTGGGAGCTGCGCAACTAGAAAGAAATAAACATATACACGGCTAAAAGGGCAGGCACACGGTCGTGTGTCCTAGGCACACGGTTGTGTGTCCGGTGGAAAATTACCATTTCCACCCACCCTTGCGCATAAACTGTAACTAAGCCCCAAAAGACTTCTAAAATAACTCTTCTACCCCCCTGAACTTTCTAAAATGACTATATCACCCTTGGGTCATTACATTCTCATCCTAATCTCATACCAAATGCAAATCAAACATTTCCCACATGCAAAACACTTTATATACATATATTTCCCCTTTCAATAGCTTCTAATCGCACATTCATCATCCAACCCATCACAAAAACATGTATATCATACATATTCTCACACATAACATATATATATGCATCAATCATCATTATCATCTTCTCAAATCATCAAACATGCAAGGAGAACATCACAAGCATGCTGAAATCAACTCACACGCATCAAAGCATGCATCAAACATATCAAAACACAAGGGAAAGAGGTAAGAATCGCCTACTTCGAGACATGTTTCTCTCTCAAGAAAAATCGTAAGCTTAAGCTGGATTGGATGGTCCTGGATGCTGATCTTCTCTCCAAGGGTTTATATCCTCTGAAAATCAAATGGAAATTTTTGGTGAAAATGATTGGAAAACGGATAAACTTAACTTAAAACCAAGGCGGCTGAAACTTTACGCACGCACGGGCATGCACCTCTCATGCATGGTCGTGCATGATAGGAAAATTCCAAAAATGTTATTTTCCTACGCTCGCATGCAAAGCCTCCTAACAATATCCATGCACAAGCCACCAAACTCTAGAAAAACTTCTATTTCAGCCCAAAACTTTCTCACAACCCTAGAATTCACATCAATCTCAATCTAACCCCAGATTAGAAGCTTAAAAGACAATCTAACCATGGGATGTTACAAAGGCTATGATCAAAGAGGCCAAGACATAAACTAGAGCAATGTTTTCTTATGTAGCACTTATGACAGAAGTGAAACAGAGTTTTACAAGGTGAATTTCTTGAATTAAAAGAATATAAATTCAAGAGAGGAGGGATTAGAAGTTATGTAACTACTATGACAAGAAGTTTGAACTTGGGCATAAGTGTAAATGGTGATAGATTTACTTGTTCGAGGGAGAAGAGGAGGAAGAAACTAGTGATGAAGGTAATGACATAAAGGACAAAGAAGAGGATTCCTTAGTTTCCCTTAGTGCATTGGTAAGGGTTGCCTCTTCTCAAACTATGAGGATTATAGGGAACATCAAGAAAAAAGGTATTATGACTCTAATAGACTCTATAAGCATACATAATTTCCTAAATGTGTCAATAGCCAAGCGTACAAGTTGTTAAGTACAGTCAGAATAACCATTAGTGATAGTAGTGGCTGACAACACCAAGATTATTAGTATTGTAACTTGTAAACAATTAATTTGGAACATGCAAGGAAAGGAGTTTAGAGTACATATGTGGTTAATTTTCTTAGGGGTTTGTGATATGGTGCTGAGAATATGATGCTAATCTTAGTTGGTCTAATATAATGAGATTTCAAAAATTTGTGAATCGAGTTTTAGTGAGAGGAAAGTGTGAACATCCTATTTTGAATCTAATAAGGTAATCCTCAAAATTTGAAAAACATGAGAGATTTGGTTTGGAGTTTTTAAAATGTCGAGTCGAGGACATATGAGAAAAAGCCCAAAACCCTAACCCAAAAGGCCCAAAATCCTAGCCTAAATAAACCCTAGCCCAAGCCAAATAAAAATACCCAATAATAACAATGATAAATAATAAAATCCAAAACAAATTGGAAGTAAACCAAACCCAAACGCAAAAAAGCCGGAAACCCAAACCCAAAATAAATCCAAAGTGAAAAGCCCAAACATATAATAATCATAAAAACCAGAGAAGCATGCGGCCCAGAGAAAAACAAAATAAAAAAGATGAAGCAAGCCTAATGCGGGCATGCTACGAGGCTTGACCCAGGAGAAGAAGGCACGTGACCCAGCTAGAGTAGGCCCATGTGGCCTGCTTGCACCCATTGCGGACAAGGTCCACTTGGGTACAAGCCCGCGCTGGGATGGAGCAAGTGAGTCACTGGACGCGTGAGCTACATGCGCGTGCTAACTCACCAATTGAACTATGGCTTTTTTTCTTGCGTTTTTTACCTTTTTTTTCTCAGTTGCATGTGTCAACATTCCTTGTTTCTTTTTTCTGCCACATTTGCATGCTTGTCTTTCCAGTGTTAACCTTCATTCCATTCCTTTTTTTTAAAGCCGGATTGCTTGCCGCCTTCTGCATCGCGCCAGCTCCTTCTTGTGGGATTTTTAGTGTGTAAGCTTAGCCATGATTGAGGGAATTGATTCCCCCGATCATGGCCCTTATCAAGGAAAATAAATTCCTTCATCAAGGGCATTAAAGGGAGCGGATCACTCTCTATAAAAGGAGAGAATTTTTTTTGCGCGGCGCGGAGAGAAGGTGGGGTGGTGTGGTGTGGGTGGGTGGGGTGGGGTGGTTGGAATTATTTGGTTTGTACATCCTGGGCAACAACCTTCTAAGATCCTTTTGACAGAAATTTTATCTTAAAAAAAAAAAAAACTCAAACTAGCTTTTCTCTAACAACCTTTAACTGTCGACAATACATAATTGGAGAATTTACTCTAGTTTTTAGATGCTCGATCATCTTAGTTCGTCACCAACAAAAGGTTAAACGCACCAATTCCAGATACTCTCATGAGGGGTTCATTGATTAAGTATATATTTATACATTTTTATACTTTACATGCCATATGATCTGTTCATGTCACCTTGTCAAACATGTGCATAATAAGACATGTTTTTGTTCATAATCCACATGAAATATGTTCAAAGTAGTGCCTGCAGAGTGACCGAATTAATAGGTGATGAATGGTCTATTAGATAAATTGTTCACATGATAATAATAAAATATAAACGTTTGCATGCAATTGAATGATATGAAATTTTGATAGTAATTGTATGTATGATATTTGGTTTAAAATAAATGGGTATATGTGTGTTGGCAGTCTGAATGAAATTTGATATAAAATATGATCATAAAATTGGAATTATTGATATGTTTTTTTTTTTCTTTTCATGAATATATGCTACTGACGACGTCGTGAGTAAATGCTGACGTGAATTAAGATTAAAAGAAAAAAAAATGGATGTAAGCCATGTAACCTGTTAAAATAATCTAACTGAGCACTGTACACACCTTACTTTGGATTCCTAGATGATGAAAGATGTAAGAATTTGATTTAGAGTTTTCCAAGTGTTGAACTGAAGATAAACAGCAAAACTCATGAACTTAAAAAAATAAAAACTAACCCACTTACAACCATAAAATCCAAGTCCACCAAAAATGAACCCAAAACTTGCAAATAAAACCAAAAAGCCCTATAGTCAAAAAACCAAGGTCAGTTGATTTTGCTATGAGGTGAGATTAGGCTGAGGTTACTTCACATGCTTTTACAGGTTAGTTAATTTTCCTCGATGCTTGTTTATATGTATTGATAGATTACGATGCTACACATAGCTTCGTATTTAAATGAGTGGCAGAGAGATTATAGTTGATCCCTAGTGTAGCAAATAAGAGTATATATATATAAATGTTTGATGGAAGTATGGTAATGAGTGATCGAGTATTGGTAGATCAAGAGATAATAATTATGGGTAGGACCTTGATAATAGATTTAAGAATATTAGAGTTAGCCGATTTTGACATGATCTTAGGCATGAATTTCTCGAGTTGTTATGGGGCAGAGATAGACCGTAGGAGGAAAATAATAAACTGTAGTTAATCCCTAATTAGTTTTTTTTTTTTTTTTTTTGTGAGGTGTAGAGTGGAGACCATGCTTATTTCTTGTATCCAAACGAGGAAAATAATTGATTAACGAATGTGTTGGGTACCTGACCAATGTAAAGCGTAGGAATGTGATTGGGCCAAGTATTGATGATGTGTCTATGGTTAGAGAGTTTCTAAATGTTTTTCCTAAGGAGTTACCAGGTTTACCTCCAGAGCTAGAGTTAGAGTTTTGTATTAAGCTGCTTCCTGATATGACTCTTATTTCTAAGGTTTTGTATCAGATGACTCCAACTGAGCTTTAGGAGTTAAAGAAACAACTTCGAGAGTTGATAGACAAGAAATTTATCTGATCGAGTTATTCACCTTGGAAAGCTTCGATTTTATTTGTAAAAAAGAAAAATAAATCCTTGAGAATTTGCATAAACTATAGAAAGCTGAACAAGGTGATTATTAAGAATAAGTATCCATTGCCCAAGATTGATGACTTGTTTGATTAGTTGAGTGGAGCTGTAGTATTCTCTAAAATAGATTTGAGGTCAGTGTACTATCAAGTAAGAGTAGCAGAGGGAGATGTACCTAAAATAACTTTCAAAATGAGGTATGACCTCTATGAGTTTGTGGTGATACCTTTTGGATTAACGAATACTCTTATAGTTTTTATGAACTTGATGAACAGAGTTTTCCAAGATTGTCTAAATAAATTTGTTGTTATATTTATCGATAACATCTTGGTTCACTTAAGGAGTATAGAGGAGTATTTGAGGTTTGTCTTTTAGACGTTGAAAGATAGACAACTTTATGCCAAATTTGCTAAGTATAAGTTCTGGTTGAGCAAAGTATCATTTCTTAGGCATATTGTTTCAACAGCAAGTATATCGATGAATTCTAATAGAGTGGAGGTAATTTTGAGTTGACCAAGGCCAAGGACAATTAAAGAGGTGAAGAGTTTTTTTAGAATAGCAAGGTACTATAAGAGGTTCATTGAGGGATTCTCTAATATAGCTAGGCCATTGATTGCTTTGACTTAGGATAAGACACCATTTGTGTGGACCAAAGAGTGTAAAGCTTGGTTCCAGGAGTTAAAGAAGAAATTGACTAGCGCTTCAATGTTAATGTTGCCTTAAGAGGGAGTTGATTATGATATTTATATAGACACTTTCTATTAGGGGATTGAAATAATACTGATGCAATCTAGTAAGGTGATTGTCTATGCCTCCAAGCAATTAAAGGATTATAAGCTGAGATACTCTACTAATAACTTGGAGTTGGCTACTATAGTATTTACTTTGAAGATCTAAAGATATTATCTATATAGTGTCAGATGTTGTATTTATTTTGATCATAAAAGCTTAAAATATTTCTTCACCTAACAAGAGTTGAATGTGAGAAAGAGAAGATGACTAGAGTTAGTGAAAGGTTATGATTGTGAGATCATATATTATCCGAGTAGAGCAAATGTTGTAGTTGATGTTTTGGGTTGGAGAGTAGTTTTATCCATGATTTTAGTACATAGAGAATTACATAATGAGATTGCTAAAAATGAGATTGAGATAACGACAGTTAGTTTCTCCAGACTTTATATAGTATCCATGTTGTTCAATGATATCAAAGTTTCTCAAATAATAGATATAGGGGTTTAGAGGATGATTCAAAGGGTCTTTCAGGGTCCATATCAGATTTTAAGGTCAGAGATAAGACTCTGAGGTTCAAATATAGGGTTTATATGCCAGAGGATACAGAGTTGAGGTAGAGAATATTGTCAGAGGCTCATAATACAATTTATTCAGATCTTCTAGGCAACACTAAAATGTATCAGGATCTTAAGAGAGTTTTTTGGTGGTTTGGTATGAAGAGAGACATTTTAAATTTTGTAACCAGATGTTTGACTTGTCAGCAAGTCAAAATAGAGCATTAGAGGCCTTTTGGTTTACTTCAGCTATTGAGGATTCATGAGTGGAAATGAGATAATATTTCTATGAATTTTATATTGGGACTTCATAGAGTTCGACATGGGTATAATAGTATTTGGGTAATAGTTGACAAATTGAGTAAGTCAGCTTACTTTTTGTTAACTAGAGATGATATAAATACTGATCAATTAGATTGTTTGTATGTCAGACAGGTTGTTAGACTACATGGGGTTCTTAAAGGTATTATTTCAGACAGAGATTCGAGATTCTTATCAGTTTTTTAGGGTAGTTTACAGATATCATTGGGGATCAGACTTCATTTTAGTTTAGCTTACTATCTGTAGATAGATGGTTAGATTGAAAGAGTTAATCAGATTCTAAAAGACATGATAAGGGTTTATTGTATGAACTTCCAGACTAGTTGGGCTGAATTGTTGTCTTTGATGAAATTTGTTATAACAACAGTTATGTAGGCAATCCTACAGTATATTATTGTTTTTGCTATTTTATAAATTAATAATAATATAATTTTATTCAAATAATTCATATGTCTAATAATACATAGCAGAAATACCTAAAGCTGAGCTGAAATATAGCAATGGAAGAAACCTATGGTGAATACATATTAATATGGCCCCAAAAATTTTCTTTTATATATTGAAAAATACATACAAAGTATGTGTGTGTTCATACATATACAAATATTGTGCATTCACATGCATATACAAAACTGGAAAAACATGCAAACCATAAGCATGTTGCAAAA
>JAJEJH010000847.1:0-63197 GCA_026122585.1 Anacardium occidentale
TTTCTTCTTTCTTTTATTCCATAAAAGATGAAACGATGCGTTTTGGTAGAATATCAAAACGCACCGTTTCATTTTTACTTCCTAACATCCTCCCTCAAGTTAAAATAGCAGAATGCTATTGAAGACTTGCAACATTATAAGCACCCTACTGGCACATAAACACTGCATTTCCAGCAAACTCTATTCAGTCAACCTCACACTTCAAGTATTCCTCCCTTAATCACAACTCTATCAAAAACTTAACTAATCTGAGCAATAACCAGGCATTCCTCCCTCAATCTGCACTGTTTGTTTTCCCTTCAGCTCATTATTGCTCCTCCCTTGAACTGGTCTTTCAGCAACATGATGAGCAGCTCCAGATTCTTCTTCATTCTGAATCACCTGCTGAAAACCAGTCCACTCATAGTTTCCATAGCATTGTTGAACATCTTCAGTACCACCTTTATTTCTTTCAGTTGCCTGAGAGTTTGTCAACTGAGCAGCACAAGATTTACCAGCAACATTTAGTTTCAGTCTCAACTCTTCAAACCTGTTAACAGACAAAGCTTTTGTGAAGATATCAGCTGTTTGATATAAAGTAGGGACATATTGTACTTTAAGTAATTTTGCAGCCACTTGCTCTCTCACAAAATGAATATCTATCTCCACATGCTTTGTCCTGCTGTGTAAGACAGCATTGGAAGCCAAAGCCCCTGCACTTTGATTATCACACCATACAATAGGAATTTGCACACAAGATACACCAATTTCTCTCAACAGATTTTGAAGCCAGGCAATTTCAGTGGATGCTTGACTCACAGCCCTATATTCAGCCTCAGTTGAGGACAAAACTACAACCCTTTGTTTTCTAGAACCCCACTGCACAAGATTTGAGCCAAAATACAGAGCAAAACCACTTGTAGACCTCCTATCTGTAAGATTTCCAGCCCAATCAGCATCAGTAAACACTTCTACAGAGAATTTTCTTACTGGCCTGAATACTAATCCATAATCTGAAGTCCCCTTAATGTATCTTATTACCCTTTTACATGTCTGCCACTGCAACAAAGATGACTCCTTTATAAATTGACTTAATTTGTTTACAGCAAAGGCTAGATCAGGTCTAGTAAGAGTGAGATACTGTAAGGCTCCTACTATGCTTCTGTATAAACTAGGATTGGTAAAGGGCTCACTATCTCCAACAAATAACTTTACTCCAGCAGCCAAAGGAGTCTTACATGGTTTACAGTCTTGCATTTGCACCTTACATAATAATTCTGCTGCATACTTAGCCTGACAAAGATGCATGCCATATTCACCTCTATGCACTTCAATCCCTAAGAAATAATTCAATTCTCCAAGATCTTTTAAGGAAAATTCTGTATTTAATTCCTGAATCAGCACCTTAATATAATCTTCATCAGGTCCTGTAAGTAGAATGTCATCTACATAAACTAGAACATACACCTGAACTTCTTTACTGCCCAAAACAAATAGACTTGTGTCTGAAACAACATTAATAAAACCTTTCAACAACAAAACCCCTTTCAGCTTTTCAAACCAGGCTCTAGGAGCTTGTTTTAGCCCATATAAAGCCTTTTTTAATCTGCAAACATACTCTGGCTTCTCTGAACTGATAAAACCTTGAGGCTGACTCATGTAAACCTCCTCATAGAGTTCTCCATTAAGAAAAGCATTATTTACATCAATTTGATGCACAGGCCATCCATAAGACACTGCTAAGGTTAAAATTACCCTTATAGTGACTGATTTAACTACAGGACTGAAGGTATCAAGATAATCTATACCTGCAGTCTGTTGAAAGCCTTTTGCAACTAATCTGGCTTTAAGTTTCTGAACTGATCCATCAGCATTTAACTTAGTCTTGAAGACCCATTTATGACCTACAAGATGCTGATTTTTCTTTGGTGGAACCAACTCCCATGTATCATTTTTTAATAGGGCTTCATACTCTGTTTTCATTGCTGCATACCACATAGGCTATGAGAGAGCATCTAACACACTAGATGGTTCCTTAGGGATTATTTCAGTTACCAGAGAAAATTTTCTTGGTGCAGGTAAATGTCCAGTTTTGGTTCTGGTTAACATAGGATGACAGGGTTGGCAAGTTTGAGCAGGTTGAGGGTTAGTTGATCCTCCTGCTGCTGCAGTGTTTTGGGGAATCAGAACCTCAAGTGGAACAGTAGAGTATGTTTCTGTAGATGAGATAGGTTTAGGAGTTGAAGGAATACAAGGTGATGAAGGTAATTGTACCACTGGTTTAGAAAATGTTGCAAAAGAATCATTGGTTAATGATAAGGAAGATGAAGATGGAGATGGAGAAGGTTGAGAAACTGATATAGGAACTGGAGATGATTGAATGCAGGGAACTGAATTGATGAGTTCAGTGCCTTGTTGCTCCAAGTTAGGACAACCAAAATTGTTTGTAGGAACTCCTAATTTGGCTGTTTCAGACTCACAAGACTTTGACTCAGAATTATCAGGATGTGTGTTTCCAGAATTATAGAACTGTGACTGGTTAGACTCTGCATTTTCAGGTACAAAGATACCTAAGGTATAGTCTATCCAAGGAATTTTGTGTGAGGTAAGCAGATGAGTGAACTTTTTATCAGACAGAAAAGGAAACTCAGTCTCATCAAAAGTAACTGAGGGAGAAATGTATACTCTGTCATCTTTACTTAAACACTTATAACCTTTGTGCATAAGACTATAGCCAAGAAAAACACATTTTTGGGTATGAAAACTGAATTTATGTGAATGATAAGGCCTAAGTAAAGGATAACATGCACAGCCAAATGCTTTAAGTATGTGATAATCAGGCTTTTTATTAAAAAGTAACTGAAATGGAGATACATGATCTGTTATGGCAGAAGGTAACCTATTTATGAGAAAAACAGATGTTTGAAAGGCTTCCCACCAGTAATCTAAAGTCATGTTTGCTTGAGACAGTAGCACTAAGCCAATTTCAACTATATGCCTGTGTTTTCGTTCAGCTCTACCATTTTGTTAATGCACATATGGACAAGGATGTCTAAAAATTATTCCATTTTCATTAAGATATGAAACCAATGACCTATACTCACCTCCCCAATCTGTTTGTAACACTTTAATTTTCTTGTTAAATTGATTTTCAACTAGCTTGTGAAAATTTTTAAAAACATGAGGTACTTCTGATTTTAATTTTAAAGGAAAAATCCAAGTAAATCTAGTATAATCATCCAAGAAATGTACATAGTATTTAAAACCACTTTTGGATGTTATTGGTGAAGGGCCCCATACATCACTATGAATTATTTCTAAAGGCTGAGAAGCTCTAGAGTGTGACAAAGGAAAATGACTTTGTTTATGTTTTCCATATTGACAATCCTTGCAAAAAGGAAGTTCAGAAAGTTTGGCAGAGTACTTTAATGTAGCAAATACAGTTTGCATAGTTTTGACACATGGATGACCAAGTCTTTTATGCCAAATGAATAGATCTATTTTATTACTTTGAAAACTGGTACAAGAAGACACTTGTGGAGAAGAACTGACATTAGACAACATATTTTGAGACTGAGCAGAACTATCAGCATTTGTCATTACATTTTGGGATTGAACAGACTCATTTACATCAGATTTGAAGCTTGAATTTTGACCAGTATTACTGACAGTAAACAGACCACTTTGAGCTAAGGAATTGAATTTACAGGAAGTGTTGTTTGTGTTTCCAGAGGACTGAAGTTGATACAAGCCATCTTTTAGAGTTCCTTGCAGCAAGACAACCTTGGTATCTTTATCCTTTACAAGACAACAGTTACTTAGAAACTCAACAATTACATTGTTATCTTGAGTAAATTTGGAAATACTTATCAGATTTTTGGTTATTTTAGGAACACAAAGGATATGTCTTAATAAAAGAACTTTATTAGAATAGAAAGAAGGTAAGGATGAAAAACCAGTGTGTGATATTTTGAGGCACTCACCATTTCCCACTTGAAGCTGCTGAGAGCCACCATAACTTTCCTTCACAGCAAGCTGATCAACTCTGGATGTGACATGATCAGTGGCTCCTGAGTCCATATACCAGCTGGTGTCCACCACAGTTGTTGGATTGGCAGTAGGTACTGGATTTGGTTTAGATGGTTGGGTATTAGATATTTGGTCAGAACATCCAACACAGAATTTATTTGCTGCATGTGAAGTTTCAGGGTATTGGGTGAAGGAAAAAGTAGATTGTGTGTTGCATAGTTGATTTGGCTGGTTATACTGGACTTGTGATTGAGGTGGAATGAATGGTGAGTTTTGATTATTAGGTGAAAAGGTTGAGGTATAGTGAGCAGCTGGAGTTGTATTTCTCTGTGGATAGTAACTGAAATTTTGTTGATTGCCATTGTAATTGGCATCAAACCTATGATAGCACTGAACAACCACATGTCCTGATTTCCCACAAAGCTGACAAATCACTCTAGACTTATTTGGGAATCTACCTCTGCCTCTACCTTGGCCATAAGCTGCTGCCTCACCAGGATAATTTCTATAAGACCTCTGTCTTAAATTTTCTGGATTATTAGACTGATGATCTACATTGTTATCCACAGGAATTTCAGACCTGATAGGCTGAACATCTAATTTCTCCACTTGTTTCACCATATTAGCTACACTCCCACTAAACTCAAAAGGAGATGTTGAATACCTACTCATTCGCTGTTCATACTTCTGCAAAATTAACCTTAAATCTGCTAGAGTGAATTTCTCTGTAGAAGTATCTATTCTAGCTAATATGAACACCACAATAGGCTCAAAGTCTACCCCTAGACCATCAAGAATGTAATTAATAAGCTCTTCCTCAGTAATAACCTGTCCACTAGAAACTAAAGCATCATATACATCCTTCATCTTCCTAAGATAATCTTGCACACCAAGATTGCCTTTCTTGCAAGTCTGTAAGGTATTTCTAAGGTTTGAAATTCTAACCTTAGATTCAGTAATGAAATAATTCTCTAGAGCTACCCACATCTCATTAGCTGACTTACAATATGCAACTATACTGAAAAGACTCTCTGATATTGATGAAACCAACCAACCCATCAGAACTTTATCTAATCTTTTCCACACATAGTAGGCATTATTTTTGGCTTTTACATTATCTAAACCATTCTCTCATAAAACACAAACAAAGGGTGTAGGACAAACAAAAATACCTACTAAGTGTTCTTCCAAATCATGAGCTCCTGCTGCAAATAAAGCTTGCATACGCCAGTATCTATAATTTTCATCAGTAAGTTTTGGACTAACGGGCTGTAAGGTAGAGACAGGGTAAACAGTCGATTTTTCTACACTCATGTTACTGAATAATTTTTCAGTGCTCGTTTGAGCAACTGAGAACTCACTACTTCCTGGATCTGCCATTTAGACGTAAGTCAAAGGCTCTGATACCATGAAAGAACTCTAGCTATTTCACACCAAAACCAAGCAACAAAGAAACAGGAAACGAAAAAGGAGAGGGATTTGCTGAATAATACCTCTGAAAATTATATTCACTCATCGTCAAAAAATAGCAAATAACAATGTATTTATACATGTATAACAGAAAAATATAACTGCTAATTAACTGAATAACAGAAAATAAACAGAAAATAAACCAAACTAACAACCAAACAACTTATCTTCTTCATCAAAGAATCAAAGCTTGAAGCAAACCAGCAGCTGAAGCAAACCAGCAACTGAATCACAGCAGAACACGCAGCTGAAGTAAACCAGCAACTGAATCGCAGCAGAACACAATGTCTCTCCAAGCCCTAATCGAACACATCATGAGGCCAGCCCCTTTTCTTCTTTCTTTTATTCCATAAAAGATGAAACGATGCGTTTTGGTAGAATATCAAAACGCACCGTTTCATTTTTACTTCCTAACACAAGCAAATGATCCAGCCAGCAAAGTGGAAGGACGTTTACCTTATTCTTCATAAAATAGATGAGGTAAAGAGCCAGGCTTGTGTTTCCTAAGTAACCAAGAGAGTGAAGCTGCTGCCCACCATCAGATGCCGCACCAAGGAGCTGTCCATCTGGCACATATTTCTGCCTTATAACTCATAACCTGGACGTCTTCCTCCAAACCCAACACTCATGGCCTGAAGTTTGAAAGCCAAGGAAAAGTTTGGCTGTGATCCCTTGCCAGATCTGCCAAAACATATTGACCGAGCCACCCCTGGAGATTGGGAAAAAAAACCTGGAAAACAATTCCCAGAATTTACTGTTCATTGGAATAGTATCTGTGAATAGTAAATCAGGATTTCCAGGTTTTAAGCACTGAAAACATAACTGAATTTTCATCCGATCAATGATCTCTATCTTCCCGCACACGTGTAATTTTGCTGAGTGAATATGGTAGAAATCCAAACATGATGATTCATGTTGAAATCTTCCGTATGGTCGAGCAAACCCAAGTGTCAATTTATTATCTTTTGACTAGTGCACTTTCTCCTGTCAATACTCCATCTAACAAAAGTGGTAAGCACATGTCATGAGAGCTTGGACCTGTGGAGCACCATTAATGATCCACTAAAAACTACAAACAATAAGTTAATGATATTAGAGATAATAACTCTATTCATTTACACCATCAAGTAAAACCTTAAGATCCTACAAAATAACAAACATATTAGGAAAAAAAAATCCTTTATTTTCACTCATGATCCTCTTCTTATAACAAAAATGTCATGGATAAGTGTCTCCCATTGTGCCAAAGGAAGCCCTCCTCCCACTTAGACTGTTACCCGAAGAGCCAAGGTGACAAACCCATAACCAAGACTTGTCTTTTTCTATACCACTAAATATAAAAAATTCATATATTCTTGTTAACAAAAGTGAGATTTAAAGTTTATTAAAAAATAAATAAATTCAAAACGTTCACTAAGGATGCTGACTAAAATGTTAGCTGTTTATTCAAAATGACCAAGCATTTTGGCCAAAACGACTTACCATTTGGCCTAAAGTTCCAATTATTTGTCCAAAATTGTCAACTATACATTTACTCAAAATATATTTTCTACTTGTTATACTATTATATATTTAGTTAAAAAGAAAAAGAACTGTATTTGGAGGAACAAGTATCAGTTCCCAAAATTTGGGGGAAATATGTTTTTATGCCACTCTCCAAAGTGACAATGTCATAAACTTTAACAAGAAACACTAGTTAAATCAATAGTCGGGCCAATGATTAAGCCAGAAATAAAACTTTGGCGTTAAGGTTTAATAACAATAAAATATAGGAGAGTCAATATAAATAATGATATTGAAAAGAGTCAAGTAAAATTATAGAGGTTTTATTGATATGTTCTGATACGAAGTATAACATTTTCAAATTCAAAGAGGACCGCCCTTCTGTCACTGGCTGAAGGACCTATAACTCAGCTTGATAGCATATAAAAGAATGGGATTAGTTAAATCATTTCTCCATTTAAATCAATAATCCTTTTAGTAATTACATATTTAGATTACAAATCTTGCTACCAATTGTATATATAGACTAAGGTTATATCTGATTCAAATTTATCTCAAGTTAGAGTTAAAATTTAGTTTGACTCATTTGTCTATTTGATGATATTATTTATTTTATTAATAATATTATTTACCCTTTTTTCACATTATTGTTTACTCTTTATCAAGAGTGATATGATGATATTGCATACCAATTCAATTGAACTCAAATTTAAATTGAATATTAAAAATTTGATTTGAGCTCAAGCCAAACCCTAGGCTTGATTCGATTACATTGCATACACCCCTAATTTAAACTAGTAAACTTAATATTTATTAGATAAATCTAACACCAACACTAATTTATTTTGGAAAGCAAATTCCTCTTGCACATAGAAATAACTTCTAAATATATTAAAATAATATATTTATTAATTTTCAATAAGTTGTAATGCGATCACAACGTGTAAAATAATGTACATATCTTGAATTGTATATTTCCGTTACCTTCAAAAGCTTAATGCCAATTACTCATCTTTATGAGCTTTAAGACATGGACTTTTCCGATGTATTTGAAGACGGATCAATTGTCAACTAGGAAATAAATAATAAAAGGAAATAATATAATGCTTACTACTATAATTAAGATAAATCAAATCCCTAAAATTAAGGAATCCTAAGAGAATGCTAGAACTTAAAGAAGATAGGAGTCTGTAGTGTGAGTGAATTCCAGAGCTCAAGGGAAGCCTTCCTATTTTTTTGTACAGCAGCCTAATTGCTTTTTGATTGTTGGTAAAACCTTTCGGGCAACGTCTCTATTTTCTCACTATGAAGAATAAAATATGTACTTCTGTTAAAACAGATGGTGGAGATGACGAAAACTGTTAAGTGGGACAGTGTCGTCTAGGGAGTGTTTTTTAATAAGCCTTTTTGACAACTTAGGGCAGCACCTTCCTCTTCTAAAGGTCAAAGGTTTCACTCGTGTATCTTCATAGCCAAGTGATTCAAGAATAAAGGGTGCGCAGCTTCAGTTCTGGTGGTTAATCAAAAGAGTTCGGAACAAATAAACGGCAGGGATTGAAGTTTTACAGCCGTAGACAGAGAGATAAGTAGTTGGTTTTCTTTCTTGTATAAAAATAATAGTTCTTGTTACTTAGAAAAATTATGTGAAAGAAACCAAAAGAATACCATTGATTTTCTGTAAAATTTTCAGTTCTTGGTTCTTAAATAAAATTTGTTTGAGGTATTATTTAGAATTTTGGTGTACTTTTCGTTAAGCTAATGTCAATTTTCACTCACACTTGCTTGTAGAGAATGTACGCAAGTTCGTGGAAGCTTCTGGAAACGAAACAAAATGTAAAAGAAAAGATCATATATATTTTCTTATTCATTAATACTACAGATTATGTACAAGTGTGGGATATATACAAATCATTATAATGGATATAAATCACAATAATTCGACTGAACTTTCTAATTACCTCTATCAAATCAAGGATCTTCAATACCTTCTCCCAAGCAAACCTGCAAAAGAGAAAACACACGTATCTTGCCTTGGGAATGAATACTCATTGTGAGTCTCCCTCAAGTTGGTGGGTTTGTGCAATGAAGATCAATTTTACCAAGTAAAAATTAGAATTGTGTATGCCCAAGAGCCTTTGTGACATCAACTAGTTGATGTTCTGTAGCAACATAGGTAATGTTGAATAGTTTGGTCTGATGCTTAAGTCGTACTTAAGACTTCAACCTCAATATGTTCTGTTCATTCACAAAAGATCAAATTAGAAGCAATGTGAGTAGAGGCTTTGTTGTCCCTAAAAAGTTCAACAAAGAGTAGACCATGGCTCCTAATTTGGTTTTTGCTGAAGAGATCAAGACTATTGGGTGCTTATTAGCTTTCCATGCGAGAGGAGTATTGCTAAGAAATATAATAAACCGACTTTTACATAGTTTGACACACACTACGGCACCAAAGAAAACCTTAAAAAATTGAATCATTTTTTCGCGGACAAAAAATGCATTGATCAGGGGTCGTATTTGTAGTAAAATATGCAAAATAACAGTGGAAGCATAATATCATAAATTACCTTAAATCCTGTGCTACAGGATCGATGAAATGCTTTCACAATGGCTCTTCTAAAAACTTCGATAATCTCATGATGAAAACCTAGAACGAAATCGGCCAAATTTTAACGTATCCATGGCACAAAGACTTGTCTTAACCTCCAAACGAATTAAGATTAGAAGAATAATACGTATACAGTGATCTTAAAAATTTTACCGTTCCCTTTTCCACCTAGTGAAGAGTTATTTGTAAAGGTGAAAAATTAACTGTTGAAAAATTATTTTCCATTACTTGAACACTTATACGTGAAGTTACCAAGTAATTGTCACCTACTAAGTATATATGCTCATGAGTGTCCGATCCTCTTGTAAGACTAAGAAGAAGTACACCATAACGTAGGTAGGGTATCTGGTGTGTGCTAAGTTAAGTTGTTTGAGTTAGTATGCAAGATTTTGTATTTTTTACCACTAAAAGAAGAAAAAAAAAGAATCTTGACTAATCCCTTCAATATGGACACTTCAAACGAGACAAATAAAAAAGTTTGGCACGAAACACATTTTGTAATAAAATATTTCTCAATTATTGCAATATATAGAACATGAGTCATATAATAATCTATGAGATGATATAGATAGTTGCAATATAATAATAAAATTATGTAGCCCTTGTATTATATTATATATAGATATGCTTAAATAGTGACAACATTTCTCCTTTAATATTTCTTTCTCAATTGCCTTTGAAAACTTCCATCAATCTTCTTTTCTCCTTTTATATTTCTCTCCAAGTTGTCTAGTGAGAATTGTGAAGCACTGCAAGAATTGTGAAGCTGCAGGTTAGTGAAATTTATAGTTCTATAAATTTGAAAATTTCTTGTCTTTATACTTTGCCGTATCAACTCGCTATATTACTCTTCTGCACACACACACACACACACACACACACACACACACACATATATATATATGCTCATAGTGAATGATCTGAAATCTGTGAAATCATGCCAGCAAGTAATTATTGTATAATAAGGTCACATCAAGGTCAAATCTGTGGTAAACATTTAAGGCGAGACATATTTTGTTTACAGATACGCAGAGAATCCTTTATGAATGCTAGAGTTTGTAATTTTCATGGCGGACCATGAAATTACCCTTAAAGTGGATTTGATTTAACTCGGGTTAATTTAAATTAATAATTTGTTTTAATCAAATTCAAATTAAAATATCTGTTAAAAAATTATCTCAATTTTGATTTATTTTTTTAATAATATCATCTATTTTTTTAATAACAATGATAATCATACTTACCAATATAAAAAAAAACAATGATAATCGTATAATTAGTACTATTTATTCTATCAATAGTTTTTGATGATCTAGTAAACCAGTTTAAATGAACGCAAACTTGAGCTAAGTCTAACCTCAATTCAGCTGTTCTTGAATTTTCTAAGAACTTTAGCGGAGGTGGGTAATTGCCCTTTAAAAAATTAATACCATTCAAAGTGGATGCTTCACCTTTAACTTTAACTTTATCTGAAGAAAATATTACAAACTGCATAGGATTAGAAATATTGTTGAATTCATATTACTGTCACAAAAAGATTCGTAATATGTATGCACTCCCTATATAATCAACCATATTATTACTTAGGACTCATTAAAAATAAAAAATTATCTAGAGTACACTTCAAATCCAAGCCTAAATTCTTGATAGCAGGATATTTAATTTCACATCACTTGTAAAAATTTGTTTATAATATATTTTAAGCTCGAGTCTAAATTCAAATCTTTAATTATTTTTCAAGGAAAGATATGTTTTCCACTTATTCTACGCATAAGGGAAGAGTCCATTATGATAAAAAAAACATTTATACTACTTTTTCAAAGGAGATTCGTGATGCTTTTACCTTTTATCATCATCTTCAAAAAATTAGATAGGATCATGGATATTTAAACTATATATTACTTTTTAATACAAACTTTCAACAATGAATTTTAAAAACTAACTATTAAAATTAGATAGTTTAATATCGTTTAAACTCTATACTTGAAACTCATTCTTTTTAATGAACTTTTAATTTTAAACCTTACATTTGGGACTGAAACTCTTTATCAAAAGATTTTTCTGTAAACGTAAAAGATCTCCGTCAAAGTAAAAGAGCTTTAAACCATATAACTAAGCATGATAGCATTTGATCAGTCTCCGCCAAGGATAAATAAAATAAAATAAGCTTCAAAGCGCCTTTCCATGGAAAACGGATTTTTTATACAAGCTTTATATATTATTGTTAACAAATTGAGGTTTAAATTTTATAAAAAAAGAAAATCAAGAGGTTCACTGAGAAGATTGACTAAAATAGTAGCTGTTTATTCAAAATGACCAAGCATTTTGGCTAAAACGACTTACAATTTAGCCTGAATTTCCAATTATTTGTCCAAAAATATCAACTATACATTTAATTCAAATATATTTTCTACTTGTTAAACTATTCTATTCAGTTGAAAAAAGCTCTATTTGGAGGAGAAAGTAATTTCCAAAATTTAAGGGAAAATATGTTTTTATGTCAATCTCCAAAGTGACAATATAATAAACTTTAAGAAGAAAGATCAATTAGGTCAATGGTAGTGGTGAAGCTTGAAATAAAACTTTGGGGATAAGGCTCAAATAATAGAAAATATAGAGAAATCAATAGAAATAATGAAATTTAGGGGTGTTAAGTATTAGAGGTCTTACTGATATGTTGCATATATTACAGTAAAACCTTTTAAACGTTAATGGTGGTCAAGTAACCAATAACCCACCCTCTGCCACTGGCGGGGACTAGTTGGATAGCATAAAAAGAGGATGATTAATATTTTCGATAGTTAAATCATAGTTCCTTTTAAATTAGTAATCTTTTTAGTAATCACGTATTTAAATTATAAATCTTGTTATTAATTATATATTTAAATTATGGGTGGATCCAATTTTAGTTGATTTGACTCAAATGAAGTGATTTCAAATTGGAGCTTCAATTCAATGATTAGACTTATTTATTCATCTGATAATACTATTTATTCTACCAATAATACTGTTTATCCCTTTGACAATATTATTCATTCTATCAATAATTATTTGATAAAATTGTACTTTAACTCAATTGAGTTCAAACTTTAGTTGGCCATTATAGATTTAATCGGAACTCAAGTTAGCCGTAGCCTTGGCTTGCGTCAGATTAAATCCCCCTAACTGGAACTGTAACCTTAACATAAAGTAAATAAATCCAATACGACCACTAATAATTTTGGAAAACACATGTCCCTTGTACATAGAAATAACTTCTATATATTAAAACCAATGTGTTCATTAATTTTCAGTAAGTTGTAATGCAAACATAGTGTGTAATATATACATATCTTGAGTCATATATTTCCATTGCTTGCCTTCAAAACTTAATCTTAATTATTCATCTTTATCAGCTTTAAGAAATGAACTTCTCCGATGTATTTGAAAGTGGATCAATTGTTTTTACGAGAACTATGAAAGCGGTAGAATGGGATGTAAACGAGATCAGATGTCTAATGTTATTGAGTTTTGGAGCACAAACCATTCTTACCTTCTATGGCAACCGTAGAAAGTACCGCTTAAGATCTTGGAGCCGATTTTGTCTTTGGTTGTCCTACTTACTGGCAAGTCCTGTGATCACATTGGTCCTTGGCAAGATTTCTGCAATGAGTGTCACGGCTTATACCGTGGAAGGTACTGATTCGATAGGCTATCAACTATTGATAAACGATGTATATGATGAATATGCGTCCCTCGTGGGCTGGTGGGCACCATTGCTTTTGGTGCAAATTGGTAGCCCTAATATAATCTTCTATTCAGTGGAAGATAATAAGCTGAAGTTGAGGCAAGCTTTTGGGCTAATCACCCAAGTAGCCTTAGCATTTTGGATCTTTTATCAATCACTGTTTCTCGAAGATGCGCCCTATTTCGTACAGCTAGCTGTGTATGTAGTTGGAATGATCAAAGTTGGAGAGAAACTCGCAGCTCTTTGGTCATTAAGTAATAGTGAAAATGTTGTGATTACTAGTTTTGCAAATTCTGGTATTCCAAAAGCAGAAATCCCAACTGAGCCTAGCTCTTCTTCCGATGACCCTGTAAGTAGAACACATTCCAATGATCTTGTTTTGCTTGAGAAAGCTTACCGACGCTTTGATCGATTGAAGCCTTATCTCGAGAACTGGCTTGGCCACCCTTCGTTAGATTATCTTCCCTCAATGAATCTAAACTTGTGTCTTCCTAAGGATGTTTTTAGAATCACAGAACTTGAGCTTAGCTTTATGTATGATGTCCTCTACACCAAGGAACCCATTAACTTCTCTAAGAAAAGTTTTTGGTGTCGTCGCATCACTTGCATTCTTATTCTAATTTTTGGTTTGTATAAGTTCAGCATGAGTGAGTCAATAGATAGCATCATTACTTTCGGGTTGCTACCGGGAGCTATTGTACTGGATATTTATGAGATGAAGGAGCTTTTGAGCTCCGACTGGGCGATACTTCATATGATAAAACAAAATGGGAGTGAATTTAAGCGAACATTGTTGAGAATTGTTGCTGAAAAGATTCTAAGTAAGAAGCATAGGTGGTCAAATTGCATGGATCAATTCAACTTAGTAAGCTATTGTCTCTATGAAGACTCTACAAAGCTTGGCTGGTGGATTAGGAGAATTCCCAACGTCAAGGGCTACTACAAGGAGTACAAGAAGTATTGTGTCAAGAAAGATATTCAGGTCCCTGACGAGTTGATGAAATTGATAGTAGACCAAATTCACGAGGTAACAACACAAAGAGGCTGGCAATCTTTCCCCAAAAAGGGGGAATGGGCACTTGAAAAATGCAGTTGTCTCCAAGAATTAGAATGGAGTATTCAAACAGACTTGGGGACTCCAGGTGATGACAAGCAAACCGATTTTGGCAAAGCCATTATCATATGGCACATTGCTACAAACGTTTGTTACTTTTCAGACGATGGCCAATGTCAAGATCCCATATCGCACCCCCAATATGAAATGAGCAAAGTTTTATCAGAGTATATGATGTATCTTTTGGCCACGCACCCTTATATGTTATCCATTGTTACTGGTGATATTCTTTTTCCTGGTGTTTGTGCTCAAGTGGATGAATTTATACAGACAAAACAATCAAAGGAAGCAACCACATTGTGCAGGAATTTACTAGATGAACCATTTGACGAAACTTATTTCCAAGGGATTCCCACCAACAATACGTTTACATCAAAATGGAATGTGCTGCTTCAAGTGCATAAATTGACAAGAATGTTGCAAAAGAAGCATGACAAATGGAGAATAATAAGTAGCGTTTGGTTGGAATTGCTGTGGTATGGTGCTGTTAGTTGTCCTTGGACTCTCCATGCAGAGCAACTTAGGCGAGGTGGAGAATTACTCACTCATGTTTGGCTTCTTCTTGAGCACGAGAAAGATCAATCCAAAGTTCTTTCTCATGAATTGGTATCGGTTGCTTAAGTTTGTTGTACCTAAACATTTTATGTAGTGTGTACCATTGTGTTTGAACGTATTTTATAAAGATTAGTGTTGTTGATCAACTGTATTGTATTTATGTATGTGTATATATCTATGGTGAAATGAAGTCATTCAATGCATTTTGTGTAATTTCAAGAGATCTCAATAGCGTTGCAAACAAATCAAGCAGCTAGCAAATTATTTGTAGTTTGAGTCGTGCCAAACCGAACTCAGGTTTATTGTTTTTAGGTCAGGTAAGCTCGTGACATCACAGCTCAATTCAAATGTAAATGACAAATCCCTAGAATTTTAAAATCTTGTATCTGCACCCCCTAAAATCTTAACTTTTTACTTTGAATATAAGAATAATTGATAAATTTATAAGTTTTAGAGTTTAACAAAAGTTTCAAGTCAAACTCATATTGAAGCTTAAGTCCACAAAACTCTCCAGTTTATCGAACCCAAGTCAAGCAATACTAGACTCGACTCAATTGTTCAGTTGATAGTTAAAATAATTTTACATTTCATTTGTTATTATTTGTAGTCAAAAGAATTCTACTTTTCCTTACTATGCAAAAATAAGTCATTTTATCTAGATACAATAAGAAAGATGAATTTGTGAAGTTCTACGATTTACTCAATTATATTTCTTCTTTATCAATTATCACTATGGATAGTAATCATCTTCTACCATTATTAAGACTAAATTCAAACCATACTTGTTTGAGTTCAAGGTTCAAACTTGAGGAGTGATTGGTTTATCAAACTCATAAACTTAGAAAATTTTAATTTGAATTGATTAAAATGACGTTATTTTAATTAATATCCATCAAAATCACATTATTTTTTTGTAATTTATGTTAAAAAAATTTCTCAATAAGCTCATTAATAGGCTTGGCTCATCAAATCTCAAACTCAAGCTTGCATTATCTCCAACCTTGCCAAGTCTAAGCTCATGCTCAGCTTTGTCTCCCTATTAGTCAAGTTGAACTCGAGATAACTTCAATTTGAGTTTGGTTGAGCTTTATTTAGTTCTAACCATTGCAAATAATATTTATCTCCTATAAATATAGGATTATATAAAAGTAAAATGACGACATTTTTGTGTAATAATGAGACATTTGTATCTCATACTATTATTGGACATAGATTTTGGCTATATAAATAAGCGCTTTAAAATCTCAGTGTGTTCTTTACTACGTAATTAGTAAGATCACATCTCTAATTTTTCTTATTTCCCTTTAGTGAAATTTTTATCTTAAGGTGCTGCAAATTTTAATCAGTTTAATCAAATCAAGGAGACTTATTAAATAAAACACTAACTAAAGTGAAAATCATTGTCAAATAGCAATCAATCAGCTACACAAATTTTACATGATTTAAAATATAATTACATTCACGTCATTCTATTATTAATTCTGAAGAAAATAAGTATAAATTCATTACATTACATAAACTAAGGTTTTCTTATATAATGGAATTCAATATAACTTTACTCTATTTAAACTTTTCTATCTCACCCGACTAATCGAGCATTCAAAAGATGGAATGCATATTTCATACTTCAAGTATTGCACACTCTATTTGGAGTAAGCTCGATCTCAAATGAGTAAAAAAAATATTGAGAAAGAATAAAAAAAATAACATGTATTTCCTAGTAGAATTGATCGGATAAATAAAAACAATGAGAATGAAAAATGATCCATAATCATTTTATAATTATATATTAAAACTTTTAAAATATGTACACTTTGTTCATTATTCATTATTCTATCAAGTAGTTGAAACCTTTACTTATTCTCTTCCATATATAGGGTTGAATTCCATTTTACCTGCTCAAGTTCAAATTCGAGCTTTAGATGGAATGAGTTATGTTCGAGTCAATTTAGCTTAAATCCAAACAAAACTATTTTTAGTTTGAGTTTGAAGATGAACTCATTAATCTCAAACCAATCTCAAGCTAACTCTTTAAAAGTTGAGTTAATTTCAAGTTAAACCTTGTTTAAAGTTAATCTGGATCGAACCTAATCCAATCCACATGTAAATCATAATGGCTGCACCCAGAAATATATATATATATATATATATATATATATATATATATATATATATATATATATATAGTGCTTCTAGAGTATATATATTACTTCTAAGGAAAAGCTCTTTTCAGAATCTTGTTCTTCCCAGATTTAGCAATTTGTGGGTTTATCTTTTTTAATCTTTCACTAGAAATTTCTTCCATAAGGCTTGAACAACTTTATATAATAGAATCCTATTTATCTCGATTTAATTTCTATAAAATTCACAAAATAAAAATTTTGTGCGAGAAAATTGATTGAAAATATTCTCGTGTAATCACTGTTCAATAGCCAGAAACTTCATGTGAATATAAAATCAACAAAAACCCAAAACTTTCCCACCGAAAAATTATATTTATATTCTATATATTAAGAAACATATATAAAACTTACAATTAGAGAGCTTGTACATAACTAATTACAATTAAAGACAAATTTATTATCAACCTGAAAACAAGAGGCCAAAATTATTCTTTATACTCTTCCCTTGAGAAAATTCTTGCAAATTTTTTCCCAAAACTTTCTGTCTGGCTCAGCTATCTCCAATCCAAACTTCACATTATTAGCAAAATCACTCTGAAGTTATTAAAATTAAAAGAAGTTAGATTAGAAATTAATCTTCTTAATTAGTTTTTTATATATTAATTAATTACCTGAATGCAATGGTTATTTAGGAGGCGATCAATGAGATTGTAGAGAATGTCTTTGGTGTATTCAGGATGGCCTTGAATGCCAAGAATATGATCCCCAATTGTGAACATTTCAACTCCTGTTTTATCTGAAAATGCTATCACTTCTGCACCTGAAGGCACCTCCCAAACCTCATCTTGATGACACTCTATTATGGAAAGACATTTTGGGATTTCATCTTCCATTTCCCCCATGAAGCTACAAGTCCTTAAATCCCTCACCATTATGACTCTCCCCAGCCCAATATCCCATCCTGTGTAAGCTTTCCCAACTTTCCCACCCAACGCCCTGCACAAAACCTGAAAAAAGAAATCCATTAGGATCACACAGAAGTTCCATTAATCACCATTAAACACGAATATCCCAGGAGAGACGAATTTTGTTATGTTGGGCCTCTACAAACTGTTATTGGACATCTTCCCCCACCCAAAAACTAGATCAAGGAGGAGACTCTCCTGAACCATTTGTTAGGCCTCTATAAAGCGCTATTCGGCCTCTCTCATCTCAAGAGCTAATTCAAGAAGTGAGATTTCTCAATTCCCAACTAATGTGTGATTCCTAACATGTTATGGAACAAAAACTGAAAATTTTGAAATCAAAGTGAAGATTTAAATTTGGTTACCTGGTGACCAAAGCAAATGCCAAGAACTTTTTTCTCCATGGAATCTAAAGTCTGAAGCAAGAAGCAAAGTTTGAGAATCCAATAATCATTTCCATAGGCATCATAAGGACTACCACTGACGACAAATCCATCGTATTTTTGAAGCTCATTCATGTCAGGGAACTCTCCCTCAACAACTCTGAACAAATCCCATCTTTCTCCTTCTTCTCCAAAAGCTGCAACGAAGACATTAAAGTATCCACCATACACTTTCTTCACATAATCTGAGTCTCTTGCTGCCAGCAAAAGGGCATATCGTTTCTCCTCCATAACAATATTATTCATTCCTCTCTAAGAAATTAAAAAGAGAGAGATTTAGAGATGTATAATAGAACAAGAATCAAGTTGTGCTGGATTTTACATGGAGAGACGAAGGAACAGCCAATTTATAGAGCCCACAAAAGGTTCCCTACAGTGAGAGATGCGTCAAATAATGGGAATTTCCATGTGGTAGACTCACATTGATAATCAGTCACAATAAAAATAAAATAAACATGCCAATAAGGAAAATGATGGAAATTTTATGAATTAAAAAGTGATAGACAGACAGAAGGATTTCTTTTGTTTGAAAATTGAAGTATGACTGAGAGAGCAACGCGGCTTTCGCTTTTTCCCCAACTAGGCGAATCCCATTATCACGTTTGTTTTTTGCATGGAAGCCTGGAATACTGTCTAATTATTAATTAATGGCCGTCGTCTTGTAATCGAGTCACTTCATTCTTTTGAGTATATGTTATTTTTTATTCTATATCTATTGTTAAGAAACCCAACGAATATAAGCAGCAAAGTACACAAATACTTCAAACAAACATACATGATTTATATGAAAATCTAATACGAGAAAAACTACAGACAGAAGTTGGAAAAAATTTTCCTATAAACAAAGAACATTACAATTTAATCCAATTTTTATGTAAAAACTCTAACTAATAGATATTTTACATGTGTACTATTAGCAGATAGAATGAATTTTATTAAATTTTTGGAGGTTAAGAAGGTGAAAATGAAAAGGTGTCGAGTGTTATAAAATTGAAAAGTGAAAATGTTTATTGGGCCGAAGAGTCTGTTCCCACCCCCAAGGTTTCAAAAATCCAATCTCCCACCCTTGAAAATATTTTTTATAATTTTTTTATTAAAATAACTAAAATACCCTTTTAGAAATAAAAAATTTATAATAAAATTATAAAATAATTTTTAAATAAAAAATTTTAAAAATATATAAAAAAATTTAAAAGCAGCTACTGTCGCCGATGTCAGCGATGGTGGCCACCGATAAAGGAATCAGGTGGCTGTTTCTGGCCATCTAGTTCAAGGGGAGGCCAGATCTAGCCGTCTCCAGTTTAGGTGGAGATAGCTAGATTCGACTACCTCTGCCAGAAAGAAATGCCGAAAATGGCCGATAGGACCAAGGACGGTCCTTTCCGATCATTTCCAACTTATATTTCTAGCAGAGGTGGCCGGATCTAGCCACCTCAGCCTAAACTAGAGGCGGCCATCCACCAAGGCCTCCCCTAGAACTTGGTGACCGGAAATTTTAATCTTAAAATGATAAAAATGCCCCTGAATTATTACTGTTTACTAATATATTTAATATTAAATTTGGTTAAATGATGAAAAACTGGGTTTTTGAGACCTTGGGGGGCACTCTCCTCAAACTATGGGTGGGAATAAATCCTTTGGCCATGTTTATATTTATATATAACCGGCTAAAGGTTTAGGCCATTAAGCCTAGGGCCTAAAAAAAAAAGAGATTTTAAATTCATCATAAAATAATACTTTGATCAATCAAAATTTTAATATATATAAATCGTTAAATTATCTTTTTCTAACAAAATAGAAATCATATCCTAATTGTATAGAAATTTTTTTTATTTTAAAAAAATCCAAATATATCAAATTACTATTTAATATTGTAGTTGTTTATAAAAACATATGAAGGGGCAATAGCTGTCATATGTATCAAATTAATAATAAATTAAATATGTGTATAACCACATAAATAAGTAAGTTTTTTATAATTATTAAATTTATATATAATGAACAAAATTAATTACAATATCTTCTAACTGTAATATTATGATTGTCAAACTAAACATCAAAATAACTTATTATATATTTATATCACTAAAGAACCACCAAAATAACTATTGTCTAAGAACATAAATATTATTAAATTAACCATGTATTTATAGTGAAATTCAATTTGATATTCAATATAATGTACCCTTGGAGTAGTATAAAAATGGCACTCCTCTCTTTCTTCACAACTCAAAGAATTTGAGCTCTCTACTGTTCTCCTCCTTTAATTTCTTAATTCCAAGTGTTATTTAGGTTGTTTTTTATAATAAAGTTTAGACTTGATTCAATTCGTCAAAATAGATGAGTAGTATCTCTTTTGCTATTTCTCCTCCTTTAGTTTATTAATTCTAAGTGTTCTCTAAATTGTCTTGTAATAGAGTTTAGGTTTGATTCAATTTGTTATAATAAAAGAGTAGTGTCTCTTTTGCTATTATTTTATCATCGTATTCAAGGAAACAGACATGGTTCAAATCTTGATGCACTTAAGTGAAGGAGGTAAACCTATTTTAAGAAAATTGTGTGTTATACAGATCTCGACATTCTACCTAAGTTTTAATAAATTTTCATTATGGGTTGTTAACTCGTCATATTAAAAATTCTCATACTCCCAAATTTTGAAATTGGTATTATTTAATTTTAAATGTATTTGTATTTTAATTATATTGTTTATATATGTTATATTTCCAGTTACTAATATAAATTTTCTTTTGTTAATAGGTACATGCAGTTTACATATCTGCAGTAGATCACACATGTTCTATAACCAGGTCGTACCCACTTCACCACAAATTGCTCATATTATACCCATTAATCATTGCATTCACTTAAGTGTAATAAGAAATTTATCATGGGGCTTGAATCCACAACTCAAATCCGCACTTTCTAAATTCGACTTATCCATTTCAGAGTTCAAGTACCACTATACAACGTATATATAATGCTTCACCTCTATGGTTTGAGATGCAAAATCTTAATACTAACAGTTGAACAATTAAGAACATAAACCGGTCCATGACAATACAAAAACATGAAATTGGAACTTGATTATCTAAAAAATAGTGTTTAAAGATGATGAGTTGCTTAGTGTCCAAAAAATAGGTTTCCATGTGATTTTCAAACAACTTCATGGGCTTATAAAGGGCTAATCAAGAGGGTTGGTCTTGCATGCATACACAAGAACTGGACTAAAATGAAAGTTCACATGTAATTATAATCTAGTCAATCACCAATATAAAGGATCAATATGGAGAGAAAACGAGAGAATTCACAAAAGATATGCTACCACTACTTGCATTAACATTTTAATCTAGAATATCTTGTATTGTAACACCGATTAATAATATTGTGAACTTACGTTTTTCAATCTTCGGGTGAAATCACTTCAAAAAAAAATTTATGTTCTTATTTTCTTTAAGTTTGATTCATCCTACACCATAAAAAATTTCAGAATTTATTATTGGATCGATCTTCAACGTCACAACTTTAGCGGTAAGACTGTAATATAAATTTAACAAATTAAAAGAGAATTTTACACGTTTTTGAACTATAAGCTGGGAATGGACGGAGATTTTAATAATAAACTATAAGAAAAGTGGTGCAAGCAAAGAACAGAAACGTGTGAAAACAAGGAATCTGAAAAAGTTGATTAAACCATATCTTATCTTCCACGTTACAATATATGTCGTCGAACTATATGTATGGCTTCGGTCGGTCCACCATATTATATAATTTAATTTGATGAATTATTGTCATAATAATCCCAATATAATTCACGTGATTAATGACAAATTTTTCTTGCTTTTTAGTCCGATTAAAAAAATCGGGAAAAAGCCAAATAGCTAATATTATAAAAGGCTATTATTAAGATGATAAGAGGCAACCATTTCCTCCTTTACAATAAAATAATCGCTCTTATGAATCCACATTTTTTTTACGTCAAAAGCCTTATTCCCACCAAGGTTTCCCCAAATGACATTACCCAAAAACTTTTAAAAAAGCCAAATATTCACCCTTTAACCAATTTCCTTTAAATTTTATTATCATTTTTTATGAAACAACCAAAATATCCTCCATAAAAAAATGAATAATATTAACATTAAAAATTTTTTAATATAACAATAAAAATTAAAAAATTATCAAAAAAATTAAAAAAATTGGCCACCAACAATCTAACTAGGTGATTAGAAATAGCTACCTGATTCGATTGATGGTCGGATTTTACCATCCAGATAGCAAAGGTGGCCAGCCATTGAGGATGGTCTGAAACGATTAATTTCAAGGATGTCAGCTATTTCAGTCATTCTAATAGCAATGGCAGTCAAATTTAATTGTCAATTAACAAAGTAGTCATTTTTTACCATCTAGTTAGGCTTCTAGAGGTGGTGGCCACTTTTTTAAACTTTTTGGTTTTTAATTAATTTTTTAAATTTCATTATTATTATTTTAATATAATATTGATATTATTGTATATTTTAATTATTTTTATAAAACTAATTTTATTATTTATTATTTTTTTAATTCTATTTATTTAAAAAGACAAAAATATTCTTTTAATAATTAATATTTAATAGTTAATCGTTAAATTTAATTGTTAACTTTATTTACCATATAAATATTTAGTTTTTTAAAAGTTAATAGATAGGACTTTATTATTTAGGAAAACCTTGAATGGAAATAAGTCTTCTGGCTTTTTTTAACCGTAAATTTTGTTTACCAACTTTATTATATTCATAAAAAGTAAAATCAAACTTTCATATAAAATATAAAAAGTTGTATTCTCTTGTTTATTTAGCTTTAGTAAAGAGAATTTCAAAATAAAAAAAAAAAAAGTTATTGTTGAGGTAGAGAATTACGAAAGAATTGAGGGTCTGATCTTAGGTAAAGAATGAAAACACATAAAAAATTGATGATATAATTATGTATAAGTAATTGAGAAAACAAAAAATGTTTTTAAAATAGTTCGACCAACTATTATGTTATTGAGTCTTCTAATCAAACTTTGGCTAAAATTTTTAAAATGTTATGAATCAGCTCTCATAATTTTACTTATATAGAAGAAATTACATAAGAGATATGAGATATGTTTTAAATCTTAATACATTAAATTTAGTAATCTTAAAAAAAGTCTGTCGATCATGTTATCCCTCTAATAAAACGGAAAATAGCCATGTCATGTATTTGTTCAGGATAAGAATAAAAAATGATGAAGAGCTTCACAAGGTTGTAAAGATTTATCTATTTTTCGGCAAAGAAGTTTCTACCTAAACTTTGAATAGACTATTAACTGATACCACAAAAATGCCATCTAAAATCAAAACAAAAACAAATTGAAAAATAAGGAAGACAAGCAAAAATATTCTTTGACGGTTTAGTCAGATTGCACAACAAAAATCACCTACCTCTTTATTCTTATATTATATTCGTTTCCTTATTCAATGAGAAAGAACAATCCAAATTAAATATGATTAAATTTTTTCACTTTTAAATGTTCGTAAATCCTTGAAGCTATAGATTAGATTCGATTCTATATGATCGTCATAGGCTGAACTTAACAGGAACAGTTCATAAATAAATTCTGCGTGTTCATTCGATTCCATATCTATCTATTCATAAATAAATTCACATGTGAAAATATTATTCGATTACAGTACATTAGAGTAGCCCCAAGTAGATACAAATCTTTATTTATAAGCATAATGTCACCAAATTTTAGTATGGATTCTTAGGAATAGCACCTTTACGATTAGCAAGAGCGTTTTAATATTCAAAATGCCTTCTTTTTTTTTTTTTCTATTTGTATATGTTATAATGTCAAATTTTCTCCCTGTTCAAAATCACTGATATAATTAAAGTTAGATTTAAATCGAATCGAGTTATGTTTGAGGGAAGTCCAATTCAAGTTTAATTCAACTTATCGGATATCTCAAAACAATATTATTTTAATCAATTTAAATTATGTTCATCAATTTACAAAACTTACTAGTCGAGCTCGTTGTAAGCTCAAACTTGACTTTTAGGTTCGAGCTTGCGAAAAACAAACTCTTTTTGGATTTGTTCGAATCAAACTCAAACTCGATCTTAAATTGATTTAACTCAAATTTAATTCTAGATATAACTCCTAAGGGCAACTAACACATAAAAATTATTCTAGTTTGGAAAAGGAAATTTTAGATCCAATATAATCACTTCTAGAAGGCACAAAATAATAAGCAAGTACCAAATTAGTCATGATTTCCATGATCTCTTTTTTTTTTTTAGTAAATATGATTTCCATAATCTATCATACATTAAATAAATTTTTCCTATTTTTAGGAAATGACACCTCTTAATTTCAACAATTATATATTGTCCAATCCTTTCGAGAACATAATGATGTCAATCAAACTATCTAACTTACACGCTACTTAAGAACATTAAACATGTAATCTTACACCAATATAAATCTTTAGTAACAACAGAAAAAAAAGATGGACACGTCTAAGCAAATACACATACAAATACAAATACACAAATAGATATCGTCTAAGCTTTGATTTTCTCATAATTACAACTTCGTAATTCTTTGTCATTAGTATCAATGTAAAAGCAATATGGTAGACGTGAACTCTTGAATTTTTTGGCCAACCATATTAAAGTCCAACATTCCATTTTCTCAATTTTGTCCTTTCAGACTCTTAAAGATGTTAATATCAAAATGTTTTTTTTATGTTTATTATCGTAAATTTATCTATCCAACATTGCTAACTTCACTAGTGTATAAATTATTCCATGTTTTATACATGAATAATGCTACACTTGTTACTTACCAAAAAAAAAATACTAATAATGCTATACTTTTCAACTTTTATTACCAACTTACCTATATAAACTAAGTGTTCTAATGTGATTGGATGATACATATTCATATATTTTCTCCTCATTAATGCATCCTAATTTTTTTCCTCAAAAATAGTAAAATTAATTACTAGTAAATAGCAATTTATCATCTCCTTTTATATAAAAGGAGACAAGTGACAATGTTTTTTCATGTTCTTTTCTTGGTGAATGTTTTACATACTTGTAGAATCTCTATGAATTAACTTACAATTTAGGAAATTACTATATTAATTTTATTAACAATGATATTATATTTTTTTTTTTTTTGAAATACTACTATAATCAACCATGAACTCATTTTGTGGCAAATAGGGGTGGATCTAATATGAGTTTTTTTCGTTTGAATATATTTGTTAGACCCCTAGGTGTTTTAATAATAAAAAAAATATGATTAAAAACACTAATTTGTCCAATGCATGACTTAGTCCATGACCAAATTTGGACAAACCTCTAATTTGTAGAGTTTGCCTAGATGCACGATCATGTTCATTAGACAAACAATCATTCATAGTTCATTTTGAAAGCATGTTTGCTCAGTCATAGCACTATGTGCCTTACCTATACTAAGGCCTGGCTTTGGAGCAAATCTTTGAAATTGTCTTGCATACCCATGTACGTATTGTAAGATTCGCCGCCACGAGTACCCCTGCTACTGAATATTAACAACATCTGGGGAGCTTTTATTAATCATCCGAAAATATGGGTACCCGCGACGGGAATCCTACGGAAAGTAAAATAAAACTAAACTGAACTGTACAATGCTTTACAATTCTGCACACGTGGAAGCCTTTTCTGAATATACATCATATATATATGTACATCTGAAATATACACTGTCTGTACAAGGGCCCACTGGCCTACATCATATACATATACTGTACATCTGGATACAAAAATGTACAACATTGACCACACAGGTCCAACACTCATACAAAACTGATCGAAATGTGTGTGCGTGCCCTCTCCGTCAGCCTCGATCCAACCGCTCCTCGAACCCAGCACGAACCACCTGAAAACTGGAAGAATTAGGGGAATAAGTGATAAAGATCACCCAGTAAGCGCTCCATACTTCCCTCAATACCCAAGCAAGCACAAACAAACATATAAATCAAACATACCTGGGCCTCGGCCCTAAACATACATCTATGCGCTCGCTGGTATCTGAAAACTGGTCGTCTGGATCTCATTCATTTATTATTATCATGTGTATGCATGTCATGATATGTATGTCATGCCATGATAACTGAATATACTGGATGCATCATCTGAATACCTCTCTGTACCCTCGGGTACCTGCTGTGCTGATCAGACTGGGTAATACAGGGATTGGGCATCTTGGCCATGTGGGTTAACCATTCTAGCTACTGGCTAGAAAGCTGCTGAATCTGAATACTGTACTGCTTCGATCTGACTGGTGTCAAAGAGCTGAAACTGAAATGCTGCTGTATCATCTGACTGGTGTCAGGAACTGAATCTGAAACACTGCTGAGCGTTCTGACTGGTGTCAGAAGGCTGATTCCCACAGATGCCCCCTCGTATTCACCCTATACTCTTACCCGTACATCGGGTTTTGAAAACTGTATGCTGCTGAATTCGGATCCCCTGATCCTTTCTAAAACTACATGTCATGTCATGATATGCACATGCAGTTTATCATCTGAATACATGCTCATATGATGCTTATCTGAAGCCATTTAATCATTCATCTGAATTCGCATGCTTAATTTCCCATTTAAATAACATTTTTCCAAAAATCTGCTGATGCACGGGCGTGCATGAAACGTGCACGGGCGTGCACCCTGACGCACGAGACCGTGCGCTAGTCGTGCGCCTGGTCGTGCAAGCTACTGGAATTACTATTCATCATCACTCAAAATGCCTACGCACGGGCGTGCGTATGCGGACACACGGGCGTGCATATGCATTTTCTGGCCGTGCACAAGTCGTGCACACGGGCGTGCATCTGGAGAAACACAGGCTCACGGCCGTGCCATGCTGGTGCACGGTCGTGTGTCTGGTTCTTCAACAAAGCACCGCCTGGAATTTGCACAAAACGGCCAACCAAAACACATCCAATTGCAATCACACTTCAAATACATGTTCTCAACATCCAAATTAACACAATTCAAGCCTCAACCTGCACATGCATCATCAATCATGGAATCTACCATGCAAACATCTTATTTCTCTCACTAAAGCCATACATACACACATGCATGCTTCAAATGTGAGAATTTGCCATCAAACTCAACATGCAAGGCCATAAAAGCATCCCAAACATTCATCAACATGCATATAATTCATCCATGGCAGCAAAAGGCACAAAGCAAGCCGGGAAAACTCAAGAAAAGGTAAGGAACACTTACCTCTTGCCATGCTTCGGGAAACTAGCTTAAATCACAAATCTCTTGGCTCTCTAACCGGATTGGGAGCAACCGGTGGCTGGATTTCCTCTCTAGGAATCGGAAGAGCTGAAATTGAAGAGAGAAAATGGCTAAAAGAAACTTGGGTGAGAAAAGAAATGCACATTTCTATCGGCTCCCCATATATACTATGCCACGCACGGGCATGCACCAATGATGCACGGGCGTGCACAAGAGAAAATGAACTTAATTCATTTCCCACGTATTCCCATACTCGAATCCTTCCGAAAGGATTCCAACGGAAGTCGCATGGCTTCGAAAACTTACCAACTCACCCCTGAACTTACTAGACTCCCAATCTCTCTCTGAATCTCAATTCTAACCCCGAAACTCTAACCGAAAAGGCTTTCGGAACCTAGGATGCTACACGTATGATACATGCTCATGTGTAAATGATTTTAGGTCAGTCATTAGCAAACATCTCTCGTACTAAGGATCTCGTGCTTGGACAAGTAGAAGTCAATAAAGACCTTGGTCAATCATTGAAGCTCGCACATGTAAGTTTAAAAGTAGTCATGATAAAAGGTCTCGTGCCTAAGTCTTGTACATGATCAACTTTGAAAAAAGTCAAGACTTTATGCTCACCTATATATTGGACATGCACATCGGTGCTTAGGCAAAATTTAGGGTGTACATGGTCTCGTGCAATGATCTATGCAAGCTCCTGGCCCTCTCAAAGTGATGTTCTTACATAAAAGTACATGTTTATGCATCTTCAATGCACATCCATGTACGTACTAGTTGGAATAGTTAATTTGACCGTTGAAATGTCTGTTCGAGGTAATAAATGAATGAGTCGCAACTGTGGACACAAGGTACACGTCCATGCATTTGAGCAAATTATGCTCAACTTACTTATTACAGATATCAATAGATAGATTTATCTGACAATGGTTATTTTACCTCTTCTAGCAAGCTTGTAACTATAACAAAGACTTAATTTAAATAGAAAAGGTTTATAAATCATAAGTATATCATATAACACCCCAAGAATAGAACGGCCGTCTTTTTATGTTATGAATTGGGGTTAAAAGAGAGAATATATATAACAAGAAATAGAACTAAGAGGGTTCAAGGGTGAGGTAGTCATTTAGAAGGCTTTATATGGCAAGTACATGGGTTACTTTGGAGGTTTTTCCAATGTATTGCATAGAAAGTTATAAATCTATGATTTTCTTGGAGTATAATCATACGTCCTTTGGGCAGACAATTGTATATCCCTTCAGTAATAAGTATCGTGTGAAAGGATGATGTACGACTTTACATCTTTAGGGCATACGACCATATGGTCCTTCTGTGTCAATATAGCTATATAAAGCAGAGTTTTCTTATATTTAGCCAGTTTCACCTGTTCTCTTCTTCTTTTCTTTGGCTAACCTTAACCAAATTGTAGAGAGAGAGATTATCTTATAGCAGCCATTCTAGCTAGGAATTTAGCCAGAGTTAAAAAGATAAAAGCCATCAACAACTTAAGATAAGTAATTTCTTACCTTCATTCCTCTATCTTCTTAATATGTGTCTCTTTGTATTTGGGTTGAGAATAGATTTATAACATGTTTTAAGTTTAAGAATCATGATTGTATAATAAGGTAAGGAAAGATAAGAGATTTGGAGGTAGAAGCATGTTGTATAGGTGTATGTATATTAGTATGTGTAGTTAAGGAATTTTAAGCATGCTTGGCTATGATTAGATGATATCTGCTAGAGAAAATATGTATAAAGTAGTATATTTAGCATGTATGTATGTTAGAAAGAGTTTAATTAGTGATTTGGTTGAGTTTGGTTTTTGTAAGCTTTAGAGGTAGAGTTGTAGAAGCAGGTCGTGACACATGATAATGTGTCTGTGTAACACATATCATGTTGTCATATATTTTGTATAGTCACGATCATGTAAGCATATGCACAATTAAGACCAAAGTAATAGTGCTTTAGGGCAAACGACCGTGTGTTTTAAGGTCAGGGTCATATACATTTTCCTAATTTTATATGATCGTGTCTTATGGTCATGACCATGTGTATGTAATGTTTTGCATGTTTGTGCATATGGGGCCATGACTGTGTGTCTAACGCATGATTGTGTGTCCTAAAATGCACGACTGTATAGCAAGAAAAGAATAGAAAACAAGAAAGAGCAGAAATAGAGAAAAAAAAAAGAAACAGAAAAGAAAATGAGAAAAAGACACAGAAACCATGATTAAAAAACAAACAGAATGAAGAACAAAGAATAATAAACTACATATTTTTCTAGAATCACTAGACCAAGCCTAGAGAAGTATGAAAAGTAACAGAACCAAAATAAAAAACTTGTACAAGCATGAGAAACCATAATTAAAATAGTATGCTAAGTTATAAAGTCAAAGTATAGAAACAAGAAGCTATTATGTACAATGAAACACAAACAAAACTCTAGCAAACACACAATAGATTACAAAGTAGGAAGTCAAATGTAGAATCAAGCTTTACGTTCACTTAAGTATAAGAAACGTAATAAGAAGTCAAGATAAGTAAATATCATGCATGTTATACATTACATAGCATGGCATGCCATAAAATAATATTTTCAGAAAAAAGGGTCAAAGGATCCATATGCATATATTTTTAAAATAGAGATAAGATGCTTCAGACATCATTTTTACAGGTGGATATGAGAGGGCACGTGTGAGTTCAGCTTATTGACCTTATGTTGATATGAGTTAGTACTTTTAGCTTATTAATATCAGTAGTAGTATGGTAGGATATTTTAGCTTACTGGTATATCATCTATAGTTCAGATCCTAGCTATTATTTTCAATAAAAGTTTTCAGAAATAGTTTTTCAGAAAATAGACCTAAGTGCCAATACATGATTTTCAATATAGACATGATTTCAGTATGTTTTATATCATGTCATACTCAGGATAAGAAAAAACAAAACCAAAGAGATCATGATTAGTAATAGCTAGATTGAATAATTTAATACCACTAAAAGAGAAGTAGTATAGATTATCAAACAAGTAACAGAATATGTAAGAAACAGAATGTAAAATAAGAAACAGAATTAAGCTTCAAATCAGATAGAGACTCATGACAAGTAATGAGTACTATAGCATAATATGCATCATAATAAAAAATAGAAAAGTAATCAGATAAGATTTAAAATAAGGCAAGTGATCTATATTCAAGTAGCACTCATCCAATTTAAGACAACCAAAGAAGTCCAATCATGCTCTTGCAATAGCTGACTCAACACGAACTTACCAAATTCGAAGAAATTCAAACACATGAAAGGAACAAGCATAGGTTCGATTCATATATTTGAATTAATCTTAAGCATTACCAGCATTGTTTCTGATAGTCCAAATTATCCTTATTTATCAAACGAATTTATACAAAGCCAATGAAAAAAAAACAGAAGTTGAATCAAACAAAAATCAGGCCAAAAACACACAAAGGAATAAGTGCCTTAGCAAGCATGGTCATGCACACGCCCATGCATGCAAGAGGCCAACACTACGCACTGCCTTGCAGCATAAGCAAGCATGCACTTGTTGCAGTGCACAAGCCTCAGTGCACAGCATAATGCCACAGTGGCTACATTATGCCACAATTTCCAATTTTCAACTCTTTTCATGCCAATTTGCATGCTTTTTTATTCCAAAATTTCCCCAATGCTCCAGTCTTGATGTTTTTGGATTTCTAATGATGTTCATCACAAATTCGAATGCCAATAACCTTTCATATCAAATTCAAATATTCGATTCAAAATTTTGAATCCAAGACAAATTAATCAAGGGAAAATGCAAGATATAATATTTTAGATTTATTTATATTACAATTTTGCATTGTAATTAATATTTAGGAAACTTTATATACTTTTGTAATTTATCGTTTAATATTTTCTCTTATTTAATTTTTATTATATTTTAATTTAACTAGGGTTAGTTTGTTTTTAACCATGGTTTGTATCATGTCTATAAAAGGCAACAAGGCAACATTTTCATAAAGGAGTTTTTTTGATGAAATGAAATATTAAACAAGCTTTGTACTTTTCTTTAAGTTCCATGATGCTTGGTTAACTCATGTGAATTTGTATTTCTTTTATCCAATTTTCTAGCAAAAAGAAGTTGGTGGTGAAAGAACCTTCGGCGGTGGAATCCTTCCTTTCTCCTTGGTTCACCCTCAAATTGGTGGAGCAATCCTTTATGTTTGAGGTTTTAAAATCTTGCAAATAATTTCCAAGTAAGTTAGTCTAATTTGCGTTGTGACTTGAGCTTCATTTTACTACCTTTCTTTGGTTGTTGTTTGATAATCTTTGAAGGTTGGTTGTTGGAGATTTGAACTTACTTTTAGCTGGAATTAAAGTAAATAAAATTTAAGATGAATATGGCATGGATTATGTAGGAAATTGTATGAGTTTGGGGCTTGTTTTGGTGCTGGAATTTTGAGGTGATTTTTATGAATTTTGGGTTGTGCATTCTTGATCAGCAAGCAAGAAAAGTGAATAAAAAATGCAATAAGTTATATAAGCTTGGTCTTTCATATCATGTTATATACATATACTCATATATGTATTTATAGCATGGTATGAGCCAGTAATATAAACAGTAGCATATGTAGAGAGAGAAAGGGTCATAGACTACCAGATAAGCAAAATATAGAGAATAAGAAATAGACTAGCATAGTGTATCAGATAAAGATAGAAGATAAGTTAGACTAACATGTTTTTGTATATGTATTTCAGTACAAGTTATATGTACAATATGTATAGTATTATTTTACAAAATAATGGTATATAATATTTTCAATATGTTATGCAGTATTTTTATTAAAATAATGTTATAAGCTTCTGTGTAGCACAAGTTTTCAGATAAGCAATTTTAGTTTTGTGGGACCCCTACTGTATATTAAAGATAATTTCATAATAATAATAATAATAATAATAGTAAATAGTAATATATGGCAAGGCGGCTTTCCTACACATCAAGCACACTATTTTCTTCTCTTCATAGTAACAAATTCTCTCTCTAAATCTTAACTTAACAATATTGATAGAATTACTTTGTAGTCAATCTTCGTATTTAGTCTTTGTAGAGGCATTATATTCCTTTTATTTGTACTAAACATTTGGTGGTGAAATCTTGTATCTCTACTATAAAGAACGAAATCTCAAAAAACTACTATAAATTGGGCACAATATCAAATCACTAGTGGAATTTCAAATTGAATGCTTAAAGAAATTGACATAAGAGTTTTAAGTGAAAAGTTTTCAACCATTATAAATCACTAAGCAAACTCCTACCCCTTTTCTCCTACTTATTTATGTTTACAATTGTTTCAATTGACTATTTTATAATCGTTTTCATTAGAAATTTAAATTAATCATAAATTTGTAAATAATCTTATTCATCCATTTGCAAGATTATTTTGGTCATTAGGGTGTTTAGAATATTGTTTGACTTAAACAAGTTAATCTTGAGTTAGAGCTTTATCTCGACGACTTATATCAAGATTGGCTCTTTTTGTCCATATAGTGATACTGCTCATCTCACCGGCTACATTGTTTACACTTTTAATGATATTGTCAACTTTCCGATGACATTGTAAACCAATTCAAACTACGTATTATAAATTTAATCAAGGTTCAAACTAGCCCCGAACTTGACATAGGTGAAACCACCACTAGTCACATATATACAAGATGATTGTAAAGAATCTTCAAATAATCTACGATTGATAGATAGCTAGGTTTAGAAAAACAAATACCTTTTAGAATTTCAACACCAAGAGATAACAGTGGAGCAAATTGGCAAAAAGAATCAGCTTCATATGAAAGAAAAATGGTTTAAATTTGGAATGATACCATGCTTTTGTGATCAATATTAGCAGCCCTTAAACCTTTTAAATTGATGTCAAATAGAATTCAAAAATTCCAACCCAGGATCATACAGTAGTAAGTCAAATTTTCAAGCAAGATAACCCCAAATTCAAGCACAAACAACTCCAAGATTAGTCATAACTTCATTCAACTTCCAGCACATTAATATTCAACATCAAACACATTCAACTGCAAGAAAGGTAGGGATTGATGATCAATTAAACACAAAAAAATGAACTAAAAACTTGAAAGAAACAAACCTCAAGTATAAAGGAAATCTCCACCAATTTGAGGGTGATCCAAGCATAAAGAATTCTTGACTCAAGCCTAAAGGATACGTCCATCAACCTGAATTCAAGACTCACCAACTTGAATCTCCACCACCAACTTCCTTCTTGCAATGGAAATTGGATAAAGGATGTAACTTGGTTCACAAGAACACAAGGTTCCAAGAACACAAGGTTCCAAGAACATAAGAGAGAAAAGCCAAAACTTCAAATTTTTATAATTTCATCAAAAGTCCTTTTTACAAAGAAATGGTTTGCCTTTTATAGCTTGATACAAACCATGGTTAACTAAAACTAAACCCTAGTTAACTTAAATACAATTTAAATGAAATAAAAGAAAACATAAAAAATACAAATTATATAAGTTTCCTAAATCTAATTACAATACATAATTACCATAATTTGCATGCTTGTAGCTTCATGTAATTTTTCCTTGATTGAATTGGCCTTGATTCGAATTTTCAATTTAAGTGTTTGATTCAAATTGATTGTTTGAATCCAATTCAGAGAGTCGTTGGCATTTGAATCCGTATTGGAAGTCATTTGAAATTCAAATTATCAAGGATGTTGCTTTGGAGAAGTTCTGGAAGCGAAAATATGCAAAATAGTTTGAAAATGCAAAAGGATCCAAAAAGTGGCAAAATCCAGATGTCGCGACGCCCTGCCGCTCCATGCAGTGCATAGAGTGCAAGTGCGCACGCAGGTGCGCCCGCAGGCAGGTGTGCGTGCAGAGCAGCCAAGCGCTGGGCGTGCGGGAGCTGGGCATGCGGGTGTTGGGGCATTGGGCACTCATGCAGGTGTGCGTGAGTGCACGCTTGCGTGTGCAGCAAGGGAGCGTGCGGGCACGCATGTGCACACAAGTTAGGAGCGCAGCGCTGCTACGCCAAGTAGGGGGAATCTTTGCGCAGCCCGTTTTCACTTGTTTCTTATTCGAATTGAGTCTCGTTTTTTTCCTTAACTTCGTATGAAGCCACTTGATGAATTTTGACTCTTCGGTGTACTGTTTCTGAATTTTTTGAATTCCAAACATGATCCGAAGGCCTTAAGAAATATTATGCACACTAGTTTGGAAGGCGTTGGTATTATCGTGCACGGTTGGAATTATGACTTTCAGAGGCATAGTTGGTCTTCTTTTCTGGGCATAGAAAACTGGAATGTACTTTTGAAGGCTTAACATACAAATTGAGGGCGTCGAAAACTTGATTGTTGAAGTCACCTTCGATTTCACACATGGAAGCAAATACGGATTCATATCATTTTGTGCATATGAAGAATCCGAATTTAAAATTTGTGATTTAGAATAATAACCAAGTACTTAATTTCCAATGGCTTAGATTTGTTTATCACAATTAAACTAAATTGTTCATATAATTCAGTGCTCAGATTGTGATGACTAGAGTGACAATTTTAAGATAATTCAATTTGTTATTCAAAAATTTATGTTCACTATTGTATTATTGATCTTTCTCATTAAAGTTAGATAGAATCACAGGTATGAATGTAAAAGTTGTCATCTGTAAAATACTGTCAGGTTAAGTACTTCCACTATGAATCCACCTTTTTTTTAGGCAAAAATTTTTTTCCCACCAAGGTTTTCCTAAATGACAGTGCCGCCCAAAAACTTTTAAAAAGTGAAATATTCATCCTTAATCAATTTCCTTTCAATTTTATTATCATTTTTAATAAAACAACCAAAATATCCACCATCAAAAAACTAAATAATATTAAAATTAAAATATTGTTGATAAAAATAATATTAATATAATAATAAAAATTAAAAAATTAGCCACTAACAACTTAATTAAGTGCTTGAAAACAACCACCTAGCTCTATTGATGATTGGATTTGACCGTCTAAATGGCAAATATGGCTAACCATCAAAGATGACTAGAAATAACCAGTTTTAAACATATCAATCATTTCAGTCATCTCGATAACGAAAACGATCAGATTTAGTCGTCAATCAACCAATTAACCATTTTTGACCACTTAGTTAGGCTTCCGGGGTAGTGGCTACTTTTTAAAATTTTTAAGTTTTTAATAATTTTCAAACTTCATTATTATTATTTTAATATAATATTAATATGACTTTATATTTTAATTATTTTTATAAAACTAAATTCACTATTTATTAATTTTATAATTCTTTTTATTCAAAAAAATAAAACTACTCCTTTGACCATTGGCATTTACTATTTAACCGTTGATTTTAATCAATGAATAAATATTTGGTTTTAAAAGTTAATAGGTGGGTCTATTAGTTAGGAAAACCTTGGGTGAAAATAAGTCTTTTGGCCTTTTTTTAAGCATGAATTTTGTTTCCCAACTTTGTTATATTCTTAAAAATTAAAATCGTAAACCAACTTTCATATGAAAAAATAAAAAGTTATATTCTCGTATTTATTTATCTTTAGTGAAGAGAATTTCAATATAAAAAACAAAATTAATGTTGACGGAGAGAATTACGTAAGAATTGAGGTGTGATCTTAGGTAAAAATTGAAAATACATAAAACTGGTGATATAATTATGTATAAATGATAGAGAAAACTAAAAACGTTTTTAAAATAGCTAGATCAGCTATTATGATATTGAGTCTTCTAATCAAACTTCGGCAAAAGTTTTTAACATGTCATGAATCAGCTCCCATAATTTTGCTCATATAGATGAGATTACGTGAGAGATATGTTTTAAATCTTAATACATCAAATTTAGTTATCTATAAAAATTCTGCCGATCATACTATCCCTTTAATCAAACAGAAAATTGCCATGTCATGATTGGAATCTAGTATTTGTTCATGATAAGAATAAAAAATGATTAAGAGCGTCACAAGGTTGTAAAGATTTTTCTTTACCCTTATTTTTGGGTAAAGAAAAATAAGGAAGACAACTAATTATTCTTCGAGGGTTTAGTCAAATTGCACAACAAAATTTACCTAACTCTTTATTCTTCTATTATATTCCTGCCCTTTTTCATTGAAAAACAACAATCCAAATTAAATATGATTCAATTTTTTCACTTTTAACTGTTCATAAACTATTGAAGCCATAGATTAAATTCGATTCTATATCATCGTAATAGACTGAATTTAAGAGGAGCAGTTCATATATATATAATATTCGATTCTATATCTATCTATTGATTTTGCGTCTTATGAATTTGCATAAAATTCACATGTAAAAATATTATTCGATTATAGTGCTTTAGAATAGCCCCAAGTAGACACAAATCCCTATTTAAAAGCATAATGTTTAAAAATTTTAGTATGGATTCTTAGGAATAGCATCTTTACGATTACCATTTAGATATTCAAAATACCTTTTTTTTTCCTTTGTATATGTTATAATGTCAAATTTTCTCCATATTCAAAATCATCTATATAAGTAGGGTTAGATTCAAATCAAATAGAATTGAGTTTAAAAAAAATCAAATTCAAATTTAGTTCAAATCATCGGATGTTTCAAATATTTGAAACAATGTTGTTTTGATATATGTTAGTTAAAACAATATTATTTTGATCAATTTAAAAAATTTTTATCAACTTACCTTGTGCATTAAACTTATTATAAACTCAAACTTGACTTCCAAACTCGAGCTTATGAAAGACAAGCTCTTTTTAGATTTATTTGAGCAAAACTCAAACTCAATTTCAAATTAATTCGATTTAAATTTAATCTTAAATATAACTTACAAGGGCAACTAACAGAAAAAAAAAAAAATTACTCTTGTTTGGAAAAGGAAATTTTAGACCCGATATAATCGCTTCAAGAAGGCAGAAATAAGCAGGTGCCAAATTCGTCATGATTTCCATAATCTATCATACATTAAGTAAATCTATTTTTAGGAAATGACTCCGCTTAATTTCAGCAATTATATATTGTCCAACCCCTTTGAGAAGATAACGATGTCAATCAAGCCATCCAACTTATGCACTACCTTAGAAGAATAAACACGTAACTCTAACTTACACCAATATAAATTCTTAACAATAGAAAAAAAAAAATAGACACGTCTACGCAAATACACATACAAATACAGATACACAAATAGATATCGTTTAAGCTTTGATTTTCTCATAATCACAACTTTGTAATTCTTTGTCATTAGTATCAATATCAAAGCAATATCGTTGACGTGGACTTTCGAATTTTTTGGCCAAATCATATTAAAGTCCAACATTCCATTTTCTCAATTGTGTCTTTCCAGACTCTTAAAGTCAAATCCGCGGATTCAATGTATCTCTTGTTGGTGTCAACTTTCATGCCAACAATACATATTAATGCTTTATACATGAATAATGCTACACTTGTCAATTTTTTATTACCAGCTTATCTATATAAACTAAAGTGTCTTAATGTGATTGGCTGATCCATTATTCATATATTTTCTCCTCATTAATGCGTCCTAATTTTTTTCCTCAAAAGTAGTAAAATTAATTACTAACAGAAAGCAATTTATCATATCCTTGCATATGAAAGGAAACAAGTGACCATGTTTCTTCATGTTCTTTTTATGGTGAATGTTTTACAAACTTGTAGAATCTCTATGAATTAACTTATAATTTAGGAAATTACTACATTAAATTTTTAAAAGTGAAATTCAATTTTTCCTTGAAATATTACTATACACAGCCATGAACTCATTTCATGGCAAATAGGGGTGGATCTAGTCCGAGCTTACTTACCTTGAGGATAATAATGCATGACTTGGTTCATGACCAAATTTGGACAAACCTCTAATTTGCAAATTTTGCCCAAATGCATGATCATGTTCATTTGATAGACAATTGTTCATAGTTCGTTTTGAAAGCATGTTTGCTCAATCACAACACTGTGTGCCCTAACTATGCTAAGGCTTGGCTTTTGAGCCAATCCTTGAAACTGCCTTGCACACCCATGTACGTGTGGTACACACCCGTGTGTAAATGATTTGAGGGCAGTCATAAGCAAACATTTCCCGTAATAAGGATCTTGTGCTTAGTCAAGTAGAAGTCAACAATGACCTTGGTTAACCATTGAAGCACGCACATGTAAGTTTTAAAGTAGTCATGATAAGAGGTCTCGTGCATAAGTCTTGTACACGATTAACTTTGAAGAAAGTCAAGACTTTGTGCACACCTATATATTAGACATACACACTTATGCTTAGGCAAAAATTAAGGTGTACATGGTCTCGTGCAATGATCTATGCAAGCTCTTGGTCCTCTCAAAGTGACATTCTTATATAGAAGTACACATCTATGCATCTTTAATGCACCCCTATGTACATACTAATGGGAGTAGTTAATTCGACCATTAAAAGGTCTCTTCTAAGTAATAAATTAATGAGTCACAACCGTGGACACAAGGTACACGCCCATGCATTTGAGTAAATTGTGTTCAACTTACTTGCTACATATGTTGATAGATAGATTTATTTGACAACGGCTATTTTACCTCTTCCAGCAAGCTTGTAACTATAAAAAGGACTCAATTTTAGTGGAAAATGTTTAGAGATCACAAGCATATCAAGCATATTATTTTCTTCTCTTCATAGCAACATATTCTCTCTTTAAATCTTAATTTAACAATCTTGAGAGAATTACTTTGTACTTAGTCTTTGTAGAGGGATTACATTCCTTATATTTGTACTGTGATACCAACTGCTATATATTACTATAGACTAGATTTTATTTTTTTTTGCAACTGAAATATATCTCTAATATAAGCATTGGTTCCACTTTGACTACTAACTAAAAACACATATGCGGAAGCTAAAATAAAATAGGTGATGAGAAATTAAAACCTATTATACAGTATCCTAAATAAAACTCATGTTTTGCTATTTATATATTAATAATAATAATATCTGAAACATATTTGATACTGTACATCCCCATGCATGAGCAATACGAAGCATAGGAGCCACCAATATGATATCTGCTAAAAACTAAATACATATATGTACATACATATACAAGCAGAAAACTTAGGTAAAGACTCACTCAAGCCATATCCCACTCTCCAGTTGTTTGCGCTCCAAGCTCAGCTCCCCAAGGCACTGACCTACAAGGAAAGAAGCTAAGCTATATCCCACTCTCCAGTTGTCTTGCGTTCTAAGCTCAACTCCCCAAGACACTAACTTGTAAAGAAAGAAACTAATAGGGATAAGTGACAAGTCACTCAGTAAGAATCTTCTACCTCTAATTCTACCCTCGAGCAGGATCGAATCTAATATATTACTAGCTAGTTTCTAACTAGAGAACTTAACCAAATTTTTGATAGTCTAATACCTTCTTCTGATCTAGCTTAGCTTACTACTAAACCTCACTAAGTTTTCTTTCTAATATTCATTATTCTATTCTCTTTCTTTATTAGTTCTTGAGCCTTAGAATGCTCTTTAGTTCTCTTAGGCTTTAATTGAATTCTTTTATGTTTCTATTTACAATGCGTATTGTGCAGCTATATACATCTTTTATTTCTTTTCTTGATTGTTTCTTATCTTTTACTGTCTGTATTGTTTCATGTCATGTGTATGTTATACCATGGTATAAAATATGCTGAAATCATGTTATTTGCCCTTGAGGCTATTTACTGTAAACATGTATTGAAAAATACTGCTGATAGGATTTGAGATCCAAAACACTGAAAAGATAAAAGAAAACTATTTCTAAAATGTCTATGTATACAAAAAAACTTATTGTGCTAATCAGTTTGATTAACACAAAGATTCGACATTTTAGCCATATGGGCTGAACCATACGAGCGAAATGACAATAAGTTGAAATATCCAACCATACTAGTCTTTGGTCTAGTAAACTAAAATATAAGCAATCTAACTACAGTTAGAAAGCTAAAATCCCATAATATTCACTCTTAATATCTAACTGGATGTCGAGCCTTAATACTGAAAACTAATACATATGGATCACTGATCCCTTTCTGAAAACACTACTATAGCATGCTATAGTAAATGATGTTATTCATGCATGTTATCTTACTATTTCTCTTTTTTATTATTATTATAGTTCATCTTACTGAATCAACTATTATAGTTTTGTTCTAGGTATTTCTTACTGTTGTTCTGTTTATATAACTTATTAAGCTTATTTATAAATTCTACATGCATTGTTTTATGTTTTGTAATGTTTCTACTAACTTTCTATTGCTATTTTCCTATTTCCATTTTGTTTTTATCTTTATCTCAGTTTTCTAATCGTAACATATCATTAAATAATGTTGTTCTAGGATGTGGATGAGTTTGCTTACACTGGTGTGAGATTAAATGTGTGATTCTGGAAAAATATTGTATCTTTCTCTTTTCTTACTCATTCTTTTTTGTTTTCTACTTTTATTTTCTATTTCTACTAATTTCTCTTAGTACACGAGCATGTGCAAGGTGACACAATTATGCATGGGAATGCATGGGACCATGCGTAGGGCATGCTCTTAGTCGTGTTAGTTTCTAAAATGGTTATGTTAAACTTTGGCCTATTATAAAGGCATGTGTTTTATGACACACAGACGCGTATGCCAAACACACAGCTATGTCTCTACATACATGGGCATGTAACAACACTCACCACACTCTTGTGTTACGTATACACAAGCATGTGCAATTGGGATCAAACACATAAGTGTGTTCACTATTAACATGGGCGTGTGTTCACTATTAACATGGGCATGTGTCCAAGACACACAATCACTTGTCAAGCATAAACCGTATAAAGCCACTCTAAAAAGACTATTCTACCCCCAAAACTCATTAAGGCTAATCTCTGATCATAAAATATCTCATCTAACTCTGATCTAAGGCCTAAAAAGACCATTCTAATCTCATGATATTACATGTGCTAAACACTTGGTGGTGAAATCTTGTATTTCTACTCTAAAGGGCGAAATCTCAAAAAATTATTGTAAATTAGGTACAATCTCATATCACTAGTGGAACTTCAAGTTGATTGCTTAAAGAAATTGACATAAGAGGTTTAGGTGAAAAGCTTTAAACCATTACAAATCACTAAGCAAACTTCTATCCCTTCTCTCTTACTTATTTATGTTTACAATTGTTTCAATTAACTAGTTTACAATCGTTTTCATTAGAAATTTAAATTAATCATAAATTTTTAAATAATCGTATTCATCCATCTCCACGATTGTTTTAGCCACTAGGGTGTTTATAAAATTGCTTGGCTCGAACAAGTTAATATTGAGTTAGAGCTCTATCTCGACAACTTAGATCAAAATTGGCTCATTTTGTCCATATAGTGACACTGTTCATCTCATCAACTACATTATTTACACTTCTAATAATATTGCCAACTCTCTGATAACATTGTATACCAATATGAACTACGTATTATAAATTTGATCCAGGTTCAAACTAGCCCCAAACTCGACTTAGATGAAACCATTGCTAGTCGCATACATACAAGATGATTATAAGAATCTTCAAATAGTCTACAATTAATAGAAAGCAAGGTTTAGAAAAAAAATACCTTTTAGAATTTCAACACCAAGAGATAACAGTGGAGCAAATTGGCTAAACGAATCAACTTCATATGAAAGCAAAATGGTTTAAATTTGAAATGATACTACGCTTTTAGGCATTTGAATCCGAATTTAAATTTTGTAATTTAGAATAAGAACTTGGTACTTATTGTCCAATGGCTTATGATTTGTTAATCACAAGTAAACTAAATTGTGGATATAATTCAATGCTCAGATTATGATGACTAGAGTGACAATTTTAAGGTAGTTTAATTTGTTGTTCAAAAATCTATGTCCACCATTATGTTATTGATTTTTCGAACAAAAATTTGACAAAAGGTATGAATGTAAAAGTTGTCATCTTTAAAATAGTACTTGATTAAGTACTCCCAATTCGATAAGAAGTAATCTTTATCTTATAATAATTGAGGATAAAAAGGGCATTTTAAAGAGAATGATTGTAACTATCAAGATTTTTTTTTTTTTTTTCTTTTTTTGCTTTGCTCTCTAGATAGAATGTCTTCTACCTACGTTGTTTCGGGGACTTAGTATAGATGACATGGTTAACCACTACATACAGTTCATATATCTAAACATCATATAATGGCTAATTGACTCTTTGATATCACTTCTTTGAGTTCGAATAAGAAAGAGTCTGGCTGCACAATAATTATTATTTTTGTTTCATATTTCAACCTCATGAACATATATTTTTATCACAAATTAATTATCATTATATACGCTCTAGTTACTCAATTATTTCACACAAATCTAACCGATTACTTAATTTACGAGTACGACTACAGGTATAAACAAATTTTACTAATTTATTCGTATAAATTGATGTGATAAAATGTGATTATGTAATTGTGAAGTGAAAAAATATATATATAATCACACCACTCTATCGAGTATTGCCAAATAAAATTATATGAAAAGTTATGGAAGATAATCTTTAGAAGAATCGTATCTTAATTAGATGTTATGCAATAATTCAAAGCCACATAAATGAAAGCTAGTAGTAGGAATCAATTAAAATCAAGTAGGATTGGACTTCATCCAAGCTGGCTCGATTCGAATTCAATATTGGTTGGTTTGAATAGGTTATAAAAAATTAAATGGAAAACTTGTAGGTATGTCATACATTCTGAATCCGTAAAACTCTCAAATTTTCTTACATTGAAGTGATTGGTTTTCTTCCTTCGAAAACTCTTTAAATGATAATTTTCAATTGGTAAAATTGTTTTATAAGGAAATATTCTAAAATTTCAATATAGAGGGCTCTGGACAAGTAGAATAATTATCAGTTAAATACATGTACAAATAAACGAGACTAAAAAAGAAGCTACTTCGTCCAATTGTATGTTCATCTTTTTTCTCTTGGAAGAATAATATATAGTTGTATTCTTTCGCTTTCATTTTTTTCTAATTTGACATTTTGAAAATGTTGAAGATTATGTATGTGGACTGCTTCATGATCTCAATACACTTCATTTGGGAAGTCACATTGAATTTATACATGGAAAAGTCAAAAGAAACTAAAGGTACCCAGAAAACCAAATGGTTCATGTATGAATGAATTTGTATTGGTTTTATGCATGTGTTCATTTCTCATAGAATACTAGAGGTAACTTCGATCCGAACTGGCTGGGTTGAAATACACCATTCAATTCGAATTAGAGCTTAAACTTGATTTTACTTATAATACTATTTATCTTATTAATAGTTTTCTGATGATGCTGTACATTAATTTAAATGAGCTTAAATTCGAATTGAGCATTATCAAAATTCATCTCTATCGAATATTATTCTTGAATTTGTACAAATTACATTTTGAAAATTCAACCTATATTATACCAAAGAGATTTAACTCAAGAATTTCAACTTACAAAATAGAAGTTCAATTCAATCTTCCAAAATTTTTGTCGATAAACTGTCAATATTATTAAATTGGCCAAAAGACTTATTTTCACCTCAAATTTACTGAAATGATAAAATCTCACCTGTTAAATTTGAAAAAATCAAATTATTATATTTTTATTAATTTTTTGTTGAATTTTTTTATAAAATTATTATCAATACAAAAATACCCTCAAATTCAATAATGTTTTATTCTTAGAATTTTATTAAATATAATTTACTTTAATTTATATTAATTAGAAATAAAAATAATAAAAAATGTTACTAATATAAATATAAATAGGGGTTAATGATAAATAATTATATATTTGAGTTAAACTATAATTTTTTAAAAAATCTAAGAGGTTATTGAAATTTGAAAAAATTGTGGATGTCTTTAAATTTGAAACAAATTTGGGGATGTTTTTAAAGATTTTTAACTTTAAATATAATTTTTAATAGTTTTAAAAATGATAATTACACCAAAAAACACAACAAATTAGGAAGTATAAATATTTTATTACAAATTTTTAAAGTTATAATATATTTCCAAAATATATAGATACATAGGATAATTTTTAAAATTAGATAGTAAAATTTTATAGTTACCCCTAATAAATTTAAGAAATAATGTTTATACCCCGAATACGTATCTATCATATATTTGGATAAAATTGCAAAAGTTTGAGGTAAAATATAATTTTTTAAAAAATTTTAGGGGGTTTGTAAATTTGAAAAAAAAAAGGGGTTTTTGTAAATTTTAAAAGGGTTTTTTAATTTAAAAAAAAAATTAAGGTATTTTTAAAATTTTAATATACCCCTTAATAGTTTCAAAAATGGTAATTAAATCTCGAAAACATAATAAATTAAGAATATAAATATTATATTATAAACTATTAATGTTATAAAATATTTTCAAAATATATAAGTAAATATAATAATTTAAAAATAAGAAATGAAATAACTTATTTACTATTTCAAAATTTGTAAATAGTGTTTATACCCTAAATACATTAATTTATATAAAAATATTTGAATAAAATAACATAAATACCTTTTGAATATTAAAATTAATAATTAATTTTTTATAAATAGACAAAATTTTGATTTTAATTCAAATTTAATGGATAAAAATTTATCATTATATTAAATCTTGGCCGGGAAATAGTCTTTTGGCCTATTAAATATTAGAAAATTAAGGGTCAAAGGGCATAATCCCACTTAAGGTTTCTCTAAACGACAAAGTTCTATTTTTCAACTTTTGAAAAGTCAAACATGTATCCATTGATCAAAATCAATAATTAAATTTAATAATCAATTATCAAATGTTAATGGTCATAACGGTATTTTAGTTTGTTTAATTAAAAAATTAAAAATAATAAAAAAATTTATAAAATCAATAAAATAATTCTAAAATTTTAAAATAAATATTAAAATCTAATAAAACTATTAAAAAATAAAAAAAAATTGAAAAACAACCTCAAAAGCCAACAAAAAAATTTAGCATCAAATTCCGGACATTATAAAAGTGAAACAAAAAAAAGTACACAACAAGAAAAGTTTAACCAGAAAAGAGACCTAATTTCTCTTTTTTTGTCCCAAAACTGGCCTTTTCATCCTCCAAAAAGAGATTAAAAATTTTCATCTTTTCCTTTTCAATTATTTTTCAATTTTTACAGCTTTTTTTTTTTTAATGACCCAAAAACTCTTACCAATATCAATCGGTCAACCCTAATTGATCGAATAGTTTAAATTTAAGGGTCTGTGATCACCTAAACCTGCAATCACAAACCAAATAAATCAAAGGTTATTGGCTTTACTGCAAGCTTGAACCCTAGCCACTACTAATTCTTGCAGCTTTCTGTGCTGGTTTCTGCATAATTTTTCATGCTTCTCGTCAAAAAGTAAATAAGTAAAGGATCTCGTATTGGTCTCATAATGGGCTTAACTTCAAAGTTTGAGGTCATATTCAGACCCATATATGACCAAGCTCAAGAACCTTTAGACAATAAAAAAAAAAAAAAATAGTTTACCCTTTGCCGTGATTATTATATTTTAATTATAGGCTCGGTTCAATTTTTTTATCACTAAGATATATGTTTAGAATTTAAAAAAAAATCTTATATTAAATTTATTTAATATATTTATATTATACCATCCAAATTTGATCCCTGAAGTACACAAAGCAATAAACATTAAGCACACAGAGCTTTACTTAAAAGGGTAAATTCGATCGAAATTGAGTTGAGTCTATTATTGTCTCTAGTTTGGTTGGATTGCATTGATAATATTTAATTTAAACTTATTCGATCTAATACACAATATCATTAAATGAATATCGATAAAATAAACAATATCATACAAAAGATCAATGGTGTCGTCGATGAAATTAATGTTGACACCAAATAAATAAAGGAATTAAGATGTCAAATTTCGATTCGAGATTAATTTATTCGAATCGAACCAGCTTGGGTGGGATCCACTCCTACCTATAATTGGCCAACAAACCAGCCCTGGTGACACCATAACCAAAACTCAAGCAAGACCAAGTCTTGATGATCTGGGAACTGGGCCTCCTCAAGCCAGCAATCTTTATCAGGTTTTTTCTGCATGTTACTGGGAATCTGAGCCATCAATTTCTTCAGTTCTTTTCTCTTTTTTTTTTTAAATCTTTATAGGACTTTCATGATAGTGATGGTGCCCCCATCTTCCACCATTAAACTCCTCTCATAAAAACCTTGCCATTTTCTCTCTAAAGACGAGAAGAAGGAAAATGGTCATTCCATGAAGTCTCCTTCAAGTTTTCAGGAATTCGATTGTGACTGTCTCCATATATAAAAAAACCCTTTTGCTTTTTCTCTTCAACAAATTCATTTCACTTTCTCTTTCTTCGTCCCCATCGTCGCCATCTTCGTCGTTAAGGTAAGAACAAAGTTCAGCTTCCCAAATCTATCAGGTTTCGGTTTCCTCAGTGTCCTGTAAAAGCAAGCTTCTTATGCAAAGTGATTATTATTTTTCAAAGCCTTTTTAAATAATCAAGAACTCTAGATTTTCCCATGTCAGTCGTCTGAAACTTTTCTTTTCCCCTCGCCTTCTTTTAGTAAAGATTGCGGAGATAAAAGCTTCATTGAAAATTGTAAGTGAACCCCCTAACAGTTTCAAAAATGAGAAAAACAACCCTAATTGCGGTATCCTTTTTGCAGGAGCTTTAATCAGGGCTGTTCGATTCAGAGATTCCTCGTTTCCATAACTTTTTCTTGGTCGGGGAGCTGCTCGACTTTCTCTTCAGGTACTATTCTCTCTCCCCTTTTAATAAGTTTCCGGGAAAATGAAGAATCGGTTGCTCTTTTTTTCCCGGAAAGTTTGACTTTTTCTCAGACATTCTGTCGCTTCTTGTTTTCTATTTTGACAGTCTCGAGCTGGGTTTTTATTTTGCTTTTGTTTTTTTTTTTTTTGTATCATATACTTCTACGCTACGTTGCTCATAAGGCACCCTACTTTAATCTTCGTACACGTGTCCTTATGTTTTCCAAATCCTAGATTTCCACATCCATCCCCGATGTTTTGATCCTATCTTTTGTGAATTACCATTTTTACCCTTGATTGGCCTGTTTCATCTGATCCCTCTAAATTTTAATATTTATAAAATTCCCGTGTATATAATTTTTGTATTATTTTATATATTAGAAGTTTGATGTAAAAATAAATTTGAGTAGAGGTAGACTCAATTCAAACGAATCGAATCAAACTAAAATAGTTTTAGCTTGTTGAGTTCGAAATCGACATTGGTGTCAATGTGTGCGTAACTAATAATTTTTTTTGTTAAATGATTTTTTTTCTTCTTGACGTTATTGTTCACTTTCTCTTGTTTGAGTAAACCAATCTCAAATTTAAACTAATTATTACAGATTAAAACTAAACAGAAACTAACTCTTATTCGAATTTGATTCAATTTGAATTATAAATTATAAAATGAATGAATAATGAATATTTGTTAAAAAAATTTTTAACAATGTTAAAATTCCAGAAGTTTCGATTTAGGTAATTTAGGTAAGATCGAGTCATGTCAATCTATTTATAAACTGGGTCATATTCGAATTGAATATTTTTTATATAATTTAATTTTGGATTAATTGATTTCTAACCTAAAAAATGGAAACACGTAGGACGAAATATGATCCAATTAACATAAATTTCTAATTTTAAATATCAACTTTCATAGAATAAGTTGTGTTGAGGTTTTTTTTTTTTTTTTTGGATAAAAAATTCGACCTAAATTGATACTCTTATAACTTTTCGACTTGGTTGATAAAAGGTCAATCAAATTGTCACTCAAACTACTCCTAAGGTAAATTGTGTTGACGATAGATGTTTCGAAAAGTCACCAATTTCTAATTTGGGTCAAACTTTGGCCGATGAAATGACAAATATACCCTATGGATCATAAGTTCGAGAAAACGACACTAAAGAAGGATGAGGGCAGAATTGGTCATTCAAACAAGCAATGTAAAAGAAGCCTAATTTTGGCAATTCGTCTACTTCATTTCCCATGGCACTTTAAGTTAGCATGGAAACGTGAAAGCCGGGGTGCTTTTACCCAAATGGCCAAAATGGGTCCAGAAATGGGGCCCGTTATAACCCGCACCAAATAAGAGGAAAGTTTGACCAAAGTCAAAAAAAAAAAAAAAAGACATGGTTAAAATTTATTTAACCTAAAAAAGGGTTTACTTTAACTTTCAATACACCACTTTTGAGGTGTATTAACTAAGTTTAACAAGTGCTTGATCATATAAAATGTATTTTTTTTACTTTATTAGAAAGACTTTAGATCTGATTGAAGGTGTTATACGAAACTCTCCTAACTATGAAATATCTATAAAAAAAGAATCACCTTAATCGAGCTAATTTTGACAGTTATAATCAACGAATAGTTAGAACAACAGCAACCAAACATACCTTTTATCTGTAATCATCTAGGAGAGTAGATAAACCTTTTATTTAACAATAATCAAAATAACTCTACCAAATAGTAAATTTCTTCAACATTTGTAAAATAATTTCTTGTTTTTCTTATCAGCGTTAACAAGAAAATGTTATTACTTTTTTACCCATCAAAATAATATTGTCAATATAGGAGTATTATCTAATGCCCATATTGAAATATAACTTCTTCTCCTTGTGCCTTACTTGCGTTTGACAGATAAATCACCACCTAAGACCTTATATCCAAGACCCATCAGTCATTAAAAAAGTTAAACTAGAATTGGTTTATCCTAGTCTATATGATCTTTGGTTTTGGTTTGAGCATAAACTCTTTTATTAACAGTTTTTTCATTATTTAAGACGTTTTAATTTTTTCGTTTAACAACTTTCAATCGTTATTAGGATCATTTTTACGTCATTTTATTGATTGAAATTTTACTATTTGAATTGTAACGTCTAGCTTACGATATTCCTTAGGCCAAAGGACTATTTTCCACCCATACCCTCCAAGTTTCAAAAGCTCAGTCTCTTACCTTTGGAAACATTTTTTATAATTTTTATACTAAAATAACTAAAATACTCTTTTAAAAAATAAATATTTACAATAAAATTATAAAATAATTTTTAAATGTAAATAATTTTAAAAAATATTTAAAATTTTTAAAAAATTTAAAAATTTTGAAGCAGCCATCGTCGCAGGGGCAATGTGGCCGTTTTCGGTCACCTTGTTTTATCTGGTCTCCTCATTCGGTGGAGGTGGTCAGATCTGGTCGCCTCAGTTGTGGAGGAGGCGACTAGATTTGGCCTTCTCTGTCAAAAATAAAGGTCGGAAACCGTCATTGGGACTAAGGTCAGCCCTTTCCGATCGTTTCTGATAGCTTCTTCTGGCGGCGGTGGTCAGATCTGGCCGCCTCCGCCAAAACTAAGGCGGCCAGATTTGGTCACCTCCACTGGCCTCCCCTGAAACCAAGTGGCCGAAAACGGCCACCTGGCTCTGTTAGCGACAGATTCAAATTTTTAAAAATTTTTGAATATATATTTTAATTTTTTTAAAATTTTATATTTTTTATAAAATTTTAATCCTAAAATGACAATATTACCCCTAAAGTGTTACTGTTTTCTAATTTATTTAATATTAAATTGTTTTCATGAGTGGGAGACTAGACTTTTGAAATTTGGAGGGTGGGACTTTGTCCCCGCCTCAAACTATGGGTGGGAAATAGTCCTTTGGCCTATTCCTTATTATAAAACTAACTAATTACACACCGTAAACATAGGTCTTTTCAAACATGGTAAAATTTTCCTAATTTCTTTACATAATTCATCCTATATTATAATGGTTATCAAGATCCATTTTCAAACCCTAATTATAAAAGCAAAAAGAGAGAAGGGTTTAGATTATAAAAAGTTGGCGTGGTTAGGGTTTCTAGAATCCATTATCCCTTGAGAAAAGAATGTTAGGCCAAGAAACAAGCACCGCTGTGTTGTGTGATGTGTAGTTAGTATTATAGGGTTTGTCTGGTGGTCGTCTCGATATATTTAGGGTTTGAAGCCTCGACTGTGGTGCCCGTTATATAATAAAATCTGCCCGTTCAACAAAACCCAATAACAAGGATAGGAATTCCACTCCGGGGGTAATTCTGGAATGCTAAGAAATAGTTATGGGTATGCAAAGAAACAAGAAAAAGACAGAGGTTGCTTGGTAAATCTAGCTGAATCTGCCTTTCTGTTTCAGTAAGTTTCAAGGGATGGTAGTAGATTTGCCTTTTAAAATGTACACTACATTTTTTTTTTTTTTTTGTCTTGTGTCATGTCATGCTCATATTCTGTTCCCATCTCCTCTATACAGTCTTCCTCTCTGCGGAGACCGAAGAGGAAACTGGCATATTTTTCTGGCGGGGGCTGCGGCTGCGGCTGTGGCGGAGGCAGGAGTTGTTGCTTCAACGGTGGTGGTGGAAAATGAAGAAGCCTGAAGAAAATGCGCAAATGGGTGACTTTGAAAACTGGGTTTGTCATAGAAGAAAATCAAGATTTCAAGGTCTAATATTTCTGCAACAAAGGCTCTTATTATTATTATACCTTTTAAGGTGAAACTCTCCAATGGCGGTGGTGGTGATATTGGCTGGACGGCTCAATCTCTGATTGTTATGAAATAATTTTTTTTTTTTTCTTTGTAAAATTTCGTCTCTTTTAGCTTTTTTTTTTTCCTTTAATTTTTACTTTGTTCATAAAGGAATTAAATTAATGGGTAATATTGCACATGTTTATCCTGGTTTCTTCTTTTCTTTCTGCATTGACATGACATGACTAACTTTTTCTCTTTTCATGTGATTTCGTTTTTCTTGTTTTTGTTTTATGCCTAAACCAAATTAAACCCACCCACCTTTCCTGTTGGGCCTTCTATAGCTTGAACTCCTTAAGTCATGGATGCTTATCTCGGGTTCGATAATCCATCAAGAGCATGAAGATACAGTCTGTTTCAAAAGAGAATAAAAAACCATGAAACGGGTTTGGTGGTGGTGGTGGGGTAAAGGATTGAATTCTGGGTTAAGAAATGCAGATCTAAATGTTGGATACACAGAGAGTTGCGTTGTATATGTATTCAAAATCATTGTCAGAGGAGGCTTGTTTCTTCTCACTTGTGTATATTTATTGTATCTTCTTGGGAAATGTGAGAGCTTGATTTTATTATTATGGTTCTGTTACATCATCTCATGACATTTGCAGAAGAAATACGTGAGTCTCTCGTCCAAAGCTTCCTTCCCTCTAGCCTCCAAGGGATGGAGCAATTGATTGGAAGGTGAGTGGAGGGTCTCTCTTTTTAAAGGATGTGAATTTGAGTTTTTATTAGGTCAAACTAATATTAGACTCTTGATTAGTTCAAAATACTTAAGGCTAATCAAATGTAAAGAACTGTATAGACATATGGTTATAAAAATGTAGGTTTGGATTAGATTCCTCGCTATGAAAAAAAAAAAAAAATCTTTCTTTTTCTTTATCCATACTATATAATTTGGCTTTACTCACTTGCCCTTCATATTTTTATATTTGTTTAATTGTCTATATATAAATAAGATTGAATTTGATTCAAATTATTCGAATTTGATTCAAATTATTCGAATTTGATTCAAATTCAAACAAATCAAATTTGAATTATTGATTAGGCACATTTCTGTTAATGAATTGAGTTTGGGTTAAACTTAGACCTTATTTTGATTCAGTCTGAATTGAATTCAGAAGAGTGACTAGAGAGGTGAGAGTAAGAAAGGGGGGTTATGCTTCATGGAAGTATATATAATATAATTTATTTGAATTGATGTATAATGTCATTTAAGAATTGTCGATAGAGTAAACAATATCATCAAAGATGTAAATAATATAACAATATCGAAAGATGTATGAATAAATTGATCTCAAATTGAGTTTATAAGTTAGAACTCTAGTTCAGAATTAATTCACTAGAGTCGAACTGTGAGTTCATTCTGAACCAACTCTCTAGAAGTGTTATGTTATTCTACATTATGCAATGCAATTTAGGAATCTATTCCTTCCATTATGTGCCTGAAAGGTGAAAATATGAAAAACTATAAGTCTTTTTCGAATCACCTATTAATTGACTTAAATATCGATAGACTCAAATCAATCCCTCCACCAAGTTAATATCTAATCTTGAAATAAAAACCCTACAAATAACATTATCTCAAATAAATCACAATTCAATGATTCATCCTAACAAAATAATAATATTTTGACAATATAGATAAATCATAAATAATGAACCCTATATATCTACAATGATACTATTTTATTTATAAACAAATAAATATTTTTAAAATAGAAATAAATTAATATATTATCGTATAATTAAATAATTTTAAATTAAAAATAAATTAAATAATAAAAATATTTAATCTTATAACCATATGCCAATTTATTTATATATAATAATACCCTACAGTTATCATCAGTCCTACATGCCCAAATCAAATGCATTCGTTTTAGTGTATTTGTAATTTTCACAAGTTAAAAAGGTTCAAAATCTCCAAATTTGCATACCCATTGGTCCACATTTGTGGTCTTCATAAATCCTCTTCAAATCTATTGGCCAAAATCCTGCTAAAACTTTTCCTGGTTTCCTCCACCATTCATGAAGACTCAAATTCTGGCGTGGTCTGCAAAGTCAGAAAGTTTCAGAGCAGAAGTCATAAATGGTGCCAATTAATGACCCTACGTGTATATCTCATTTATTGCTCAACTCTTTCCTAGTGTCATGACTTCAGAGAAAAAACAGTTTCTTCCAGTAGGTGACAAGCCTATATCAATTCAACTAAAAACATTAAAAGGCCATAACTTCAGATTTAAAAGTGTCTCTATCTAGGCTCTTACACTAAATCGCCAACACTTCTAATAGTCGAAAAATCAAAGTTATTTCCGTTTATGAACTGAACTAACATTCAAAGTTGTAGAGAAATTTAAAGTGATGGTGGTGGTTTTGTTTCTTATGAGTACAGAGAATTAAATGTGAAGAAGAAGTGCTCAGAAAGTGGGTTTTGATCAAAAGAATTGATCTTATACACAAGCCATGAGGGTTCAAATCAAATTAGCTGGTGTATTGAATCTCACTAATAGGGTTCATTAAATTTGAATTAATTTAAAATTAAATTTAAGTTTGATTTGAATGAATTTGAAATAAACTCATAATCTGAAAGTTAAACTCAAGTTTATAATAAACTCGATTTGTAAAATTTGTATATTGATAAACATTCAAATTAATTAAGATAATAACATTTTGATCAATATGCTTCAAAACAACATTATTTTAGATATTTTAGACATATAATATGTTAAATCAAACTAAATTTGAGCTTAACTCATCTTAAGTGAGTTGAGTTCGACTCCTTTAAAATTGAATCAAACTTGAACTCAAACTTAATCTAATTCGAATCTAACCCTACTCACTAACACTAGCAAATGAAAAGAAATCCAATTTTTTTTTCTAAAATAAATTAAGGATATAAAAAGTTTCCCCTATCTTAATATTTTTAATTTTATGCTAATAGGCATGCAATGCTGACAACAAAGGGAAACAAGGACAATATGAAACAAATAATAAAGAGTAATATTAAACGTATATTCAGCGGATGTTAATAAATAAAAACAAATTATTATATCATTATATGATTGAGTGATTTAATTGTTTCATTTATCTTTAATTCAAAATCATTTAATCATATGACGATACGTTAATTTTTTTATGTTAATTCATTTATATTTATTAGTACTTGATCTCTTGTATAGGAAGTATTATTGAACAACAGAATTTATTGCAATGCATATAAGTAAACACATTCAGTTCTAGCAAGGAAATGTAAGTTGGTGTGTGGTGATTCCGAAGTAGAATGAAATATAGGAAAGTTCATAAAAGTGAAAAATGAAATTTCTATTATTGAAGCAATGGCCATAAGGAAAGTTCTTCTGTTGTAGAATTCTGAGTTTTCTTGAAATTATATCAAAATCATTTTTCACATGTCATAAACTCAAATAGGAGATACCTGCTTTCTTTGGGGAGGATGTGAAGCACATGTAGACGTCACAAGAGAGCTCATTAGTCCTGTAATTTGTCATATGCTAGTGTGAGGGGCAGAATTATAACCTTGAGCGATAATAGAAACCTGCAATGGCTGGAAGCAATCACCAGGGACAGTCAGCTTTATAATTCCAGTGAGAAATATGATACATTTAGTCCAAAATCCAGATCCAAACAAAGTGAGGAAATTTCATTCTGAGGTTCCATCAGTTAGAGGGAAACCCTGGCCTTTGTTTCAAGAACTTCTGCTATAATGCTGGAGAAGACAGTCACAAGAAATGCACATTTCACTTCCCCAATGGCATTTCACATGGAAAATGGTGTTCCTTAAAACTTGTTTTACTAAATAAAACCATCTCTTTAAGTCAATAGATTGTATCCTTAGATGAAGCCAAAATGTTAATGCAACAAAATCTAAACTTAACATTGTCTACTTGAAAAACACAAACAGAGACTAAAGGCAATTCGGTACTTTACAAAAAGCAACTCATTAGAGTAGAAGTCCAGCAACATTTTAGGGCTGCCTTTAGACACCTTCCATCTGATTGATGTCTGTCCAAGTTAATAATATTCAAATATCTTCCACCACCCATTATTAATGCAGTAACAAATTGTGCTTTGTTCTGACGTGAATGCATTAGAGAATGAGTAAACATTTTATTAATAAACAAAGAAAATGAAAAAAACTCAAGCCATGAACCCCAAAGTTGGCATTAAGTGGTGAAGGGAGTAACTTGCTCCCTAGTAGAGAATGAGTAAACATCTATCACTCTCCTTTTTCACCCTCAGCTCTTCCTTTTTATCAGTTTTTCTCCTTTATCCTTTAAGCCACGTTTTCCCTCTTTTGTAAGCAGCCCTTCCATTTTCGGGCTCCATCCCATTTACTTTTTCCGTACCCCAATTGTCCTCTATCTATCTCCTACGGCCAAATTCTTGGTCCTAATAGTGGGCCACAAGTAGCACCTTGCAACCAATCTTTAACTACACCTGTATGTAAAGCTCAAGTACCAACCTCATATTCTAGCAGACAACCAAAAGGGACTAATAAATTATTCAACAATCTTATTAATGACAGAAAATAGTTTATTACAGGGCAACGCTACCCACTGTAGGATATCATATAAAAGTCTTAAGAGCAATTGAAATGCCAGCAAAAAAATAATTCATTCATCATAGGACAAAAGGTGAAACAAAGTCAGAATATTCAACATGACCAAACTTTCTTCCATTTTACTATCATTTTACCTAACTCTGAGTATATGTAGACAAAATCCTAAAGAAATACCTAGAAAATGTAAAATGCCCAACTCCTATATAACCAAATCGGCAACCATTAACAATTCTACACAAACTGCAAATGAGCAAAGCTCAAGAAGAGGAGTATATCACTTCTTGTAACTGAAGGTTGAAAAAAAAGGTATAATACAAATTCCAATACACTTGTAACCATAATATGAAACATTTACGATTCCCTTACATACAGTGAAAAACATACAGCGTTCTGCTAAAAAGTTTGCAATTGAAGGCCTATTTGCTCCTCATAACCTTTGGATGTGTGGTGCAGGAAGGTTACCAAATCTCCTATGATAATCAGGAATTTTGATCAACAACCATAGCACCGCTTGAATACGTGTATTTAATGGACAAAGTGTAAGATGGAACTAGAAGAAATCAAACAAGATTTGCTACTCCTTTTGTTTTCAATATATATTGTATATGACAATCTGGAGAAATGAAGCCTGTTGTAATGGTTTTGTACAAGAAGATGAAGAACTCATCATGCCTAGTTAAATAAACAAGTGCTCAGGTGAAAAAGAAACAAAATGTCAAGATAAACTATCTTTTCCCTGCAGAAGACACACAAATATATGAATGAATAATAGAGAAGAGATATGAATTTGATCTTTGCCAAGGATCCATGAACCATGATATAGTAATAGCCAATGCTGGTGAAAGAGTGTAATGTAAAACAGAGGAGAATAACATAGATAGCTAAAAACAAATAAAATACGATGTCAACAGGTCCTCACCATTCAAATTAAGTGCTTTTATATGACTTTGGCATCTGTCTGTAGGTATGAGAATATACATAGTACAACATTCTTACAGCAGTTTGGGAAGAAGCAAAGCCAATTAAAAGAACTTTCTCGTATAACACCACCCAAAAACTACATATGCATTGATTTGGTAAGCATAAAACCTATATGACAACGCTAAAACCAAAATCCCAATGTTGAATTTGAGACATACCACACCCTATTGACTATTGAGAAGTTTGATATCCAGAAACATTAACCACACCATATTGAGTAAGATCATGAAACATTTTTTATTTCATAAAATTAAGATTGCAGATCACAAAGCATCTGCAAACTACAATGACATAACAAAAACTCAAAATTTTGCGATTAATTTCACTTAAAATGGCAAGCTACGTCCAACTTGTTCGACAACATCTCAATCAAGAATAAAAAGCCGTAGCAGCACACCTGAATAACTACCATGCAACTGCCAATGAGAGCAAAAGAATATTTGTCTGAATCTGAATAAATGACCATCATTACTTGATAATCTCCAAGTACCAGCTATAACTATCAACAACCCCATCTTTAAACTGAATTAAAGGCCTCCAACTCAACTTATCAATTGTGATTGAATAATGTAAATTACTATAACAAGTTGTATTCAACTTGTTCTACAACAACTCAATTATAATAGCACACCCTATAAATTTTATTCTAAAAAATTAAGCAGCACTTTCGGCAGAAATGACCTGAATCCAAATAAAAGATCACCACTACCAATATCATTGCTTGACATTCTCCAAGTACTACTTATAAATATCAATAAGGCCATCTTTAGGCTCAATCTTTGGCCTCCACCCCAACTCCTCAAGCTTCGAACTATCCATCAACTTCCTCGGCGTCCCATCCAGCTTTGAAGAATCCCAAACAAGCTCTCCCTCAAACCCCACCACCTCCTTCACCAACTCAGCCAACTCCTTAATAGTCAGTTCCTTACCATTCTCCACATTCACATGTTCCAACCCACCATAATTCTCCATCAAATACACACAAGCGTCCGCCAAATCATCCACGTGCAAAAACTCCCTGACTCCCAGTTCCCCACACTACCACTTCTTTAGCTCCTTTAACTTTAGCTTCACGAAATCTCCGCATCAATGCGGGCAAAACGTGCTACTTTTCGAAATGAATATTATCATTAAGTCCGTACAAATTCGTAGGCATCCCCGAAGTCGCATCAAAATTGTACTGAATCCGATACGCTTGGCACATTTTAATTCCGGCGATTTTCACCACAGCGTCCCACTTGTTAGTCGGCTCCAACGGGCCATTTAAAAGCGCCGACTCGGGGATCGGTTGTGGAGCGAACTTTGGGTAAATGCAAGAGGAACCGATGAAGAGGAGTTTCTTGACGCCGTGAGGGAACGAGGAATCAATGACGTTGGCATGGATTCGGAGGTTGACGGCGATAAAATCGGCCGAGTAAGTATTGTTGGCGTGGATGTCGCCAACTTTGGCGGCAGCAAGGATGACGTAATCCGTCTACTCGGCGGCGAAAAAGGCGTCGACATCGGATTGGCGAGTGAGATCGATGTCGTATGGGACAGTAACTTTTGGTTATCGGAATTGGGCCCAATTTTGACTGGTCCAACTTAAATCTCAAGCCCTGGTAACGTATGGGACAGGGGCTATCCTCCACTTTACCATGAAATAAGATATCTTTAGGGTTTGATTTAAATCGAATCAAATATAAACATATGTATTAGTTTATTCGTTATACATTCAATTTGTGTTTAAATTCGTATTCATCAAATTTTTTTAATAATGAAGTTTAGATTCGTATTTGTGTTCATATTTGTATTTGATTTATATTTATATTTTATTAAAAATTATAATTAATAAAATACAACTAAAAAATGTTTAATTTAAATTCAAGTTCATATTCGTGTTCGGTTTATATAGTTCATATTCGAGTTTGCATCTACAAATTTTCAAAATCATAGTTCGCGTTCTTATTCGTATTCAGGTTTGAGTAGTTTGTTTCAAACTTATTCAATTTGAACTAAAAAATGAAACCAAATATGTTTAGTTCGAATTCAGCCTTAGATATCTCCCTCTTTATCTTATCCTTTTAAAATGATTACAAAAAAATTCATATCTTTTAAATTACACTTTAAAAATAAATAGAGAGGATAGGTTAGAACCGAAAAGAATTATTTTTATCTTTCTGATCCAAGGCAAGTCAGAGACCTTATTTTTAATTCAAACCAAGGTTCGAACTTGGTTGGGATATATATTAATTTTGCACTTAATTTGAACTAAATTCGAATTCAAATATTTAAATTATGTTAAATTTACTTTATTTATAAAAATGAATTCAATTTTGGCTAAAACTCGGAGGGGGCTTTTTTGTAATTTACAAAAAATTTGGAAACTTGATTTGTCAAGTCATGCAGGGTAGAGCCCTTATTTTTTGCCGGGCTTCTGGTGTTGCTAAAAAAGAAAGCAAGAAAGTCCAAGAGAGTGGGTTGTAGACAATTTGGGCTTTCAAACTTACCCAACTCACTCTTTGGTTGACCTGGTTAGGAGCAATGCAGCCCATCATTGGGCTTCCTATTTTTCTGTCTTTCAATACTCAGAAAGTACTGTTAATTCCCTAAAAAATCTCAATTGGTACTGTTATAGATTTTTGTTTTTAACCTGTCCTCCTTTAAAAAAAAAAAATCTAAAATATCATATGATACGAGACTAGGGTAGGGTCGAAAGTGGGGTGTGTTATGTCGAGCTAGATCGAAAATGGCAAGGCTTGATGGCAATGGATTGTGTCATGCCATGATGCATTTAAAAATGTGGGCTTTGGCGGTTTATATCATGTTAAGACCCACAAAAATGTGAGTCTTGTCAGGCAACCGAATATGAAGGCTCAAGGTATAGCCCACAACACGTTAGACTATGCTTTTCATAGGCTTTTTAGCAAATAATATGAAACTTTTTTTATTTTTATATAAATTTTTAGAATTATGTTGAGTTAGTCCATAAGCCATCCTATTAGGCCACAGCACGACCCACTATGTGTATAGGTTGTGCCCAAAAAAAGTGAGTCGTGTCCACGTAGGCCACTGTCAATTATAGTTCATGGGTATTATTGAATCGAGTTGAGTATTATTTGGTTTGAGCTCGAGATAGAATTGGCTTACTTAGACTCGACTCATGCTCAAGTAAAAATTTTACATTTAAATCTCTTACTTGTTAAACAATATTTTAAATCCCATAACATATATAATTATTAATTACTTTTCCAATCAAAATTAATATCTTATTCGAAACGAGTTACAGTCGTTATCTTATCATCATAATGAAATATGAAGGTTTTATTTTTTTCAAATTCCCATTTGACATGTAACTGATAAGTTGAGATGCTTTATCTTTATCGTATCTATATTCAAGATCATTTAGAGGAGAGGGGGGATGAGAGAAATATATATATATATATATTTATATGCAACATAATTAACCACCCAATATTTGCAAAAACTTTTACAAATGAGAAAAAAATTAAAAATTAAAAAAAAAATTTAATTTTACCAAATCGATCTGTTAAAAAATCTATAAAGACACGACTCACTATATCATGGGTTATATTGTAAACCTTCAAATTACAAGGGTAAACATGTCTACTAGAACCTGTATTTTTGTTGGTTTTGATATGGTGGGAATCGATACAATCTACTGATAGATATACTTCAACAAATTGTGAATCATAGAGAAAAGAGTGATGCAAGACAAACGTAATGAGCTTATGCACGAATATCACCTAACAGAGGATAAGCACGGATGGGAGTTCATATTATTCAACAAACAAAAGGATAAACAAGAATTGTCATATCATATAATATTGCCACATCATCATGTTGCGTGTCATGCCACATCATTCTGGGCCTCATGGATTGGATCCTTGCTTTCTTGGTCTTGGTCCGATTTGCTTTATATTTCATACTTCCCACCCGACCACCTTTTCGCCTTCCTTTTCAGATTTCGATGCATTTTGCATATTTTCTCTTCATGTCTTAACCTAGTTTTCCTTCTACTATTTGAAGTCGTAGGTCCTTTATCAAAGAGTATGTAATGTTATTGGCTTGCTTTGATTGGACTAATATGATAGTATGAAAACTTTTTGTCGTAAATTGAATAGAAACTATGTATTAGTTTAGGTCTCCTCATCATAGATCGATTCGACCTATGTTGAGAATAACTATCAAAGACAATTATAGGTAATAAAGACATATAAATAAAGTTCCAAAACTGCCACCCTAAAGATAACACACAAAAAAAAAAAAAATTCAAACAATAAAAAAACAGTGCATTTAGAGATCAAATTGTATTGTAAATATAATTAACATTAGATCGTATCAGTTATTTTTCAAATCAATTTAAATGAAAAAGTCAAAATTGAATAGATAATTGATTGAATTCCTATTTTGCAGAATTGAAAAATTAAATCAAGGTCAAATGACATATTCCCACCCACAGTTTCCTTAAATGAAAATTCCCACCTAAAAATTTTTAAAAAGTCAAATACTCACTTGTTGACTAAAACCAATTATCAAATATAATTTAACGGTCAACTGTTAAATTTAACTAGTTAGAGAGGTATTTTTTAAATAAAAATAAAAAATAAAATCAATATTATAAAATAATTAAATATAAAATAATATTAATATAAAAATAAAAATTTAATAAAAATTTAAAAAATAAAACAAAAATTAAGAAAGTAATAATTGCCGACGATAGTGGTGATTGTCGTGAACGTAATCAGGTAGCTGCCTCTGTGAGATATTTAGTGACTGAATCTGGTTGCTTTTGCCATTAAGGTGGCAACTATATGTTTTTAATTTTTATATATGTTTTTAAATTTATTATTATTATATTAAAATTATTATTTATTAAAATTATTTTAACATTAATGTTATTTATTTTTATATTGGAGGGTATTTTATTTATTTTAATATAAAAGTTAGTAAAATTTTAAATAATTTAGTTAAACTGTGGATATTTAACTTTTTTAAATTTTCGGACAAAATTGTCATTTAGAAAAACCTTGGTGGGAATAAATTGTTTGGCCTTAAACAAATATTACAAATTATCAAAATAATTGATTATCATCACACAAAGCATAAAGACTACAATTTGTTTTTTAAGTAGAAAATGTCACCTAAATGAGATTTGGGCAAGGTAAGGCCAGGATTTTGATTTATTATATAAAATTTATAGAAATGATTTTGCCTACCATACCAGATTATATTGGTAACAATAAAATAAATTGTTCTTACGCTTAAAATTTCTCTCCGAAATCAATCTATAAACACGATTCTAGGTAAACAATTAACTGTATTAAAAATTGGTATTTGACTCAGTGCCATTCCAAAATAACATATACATTGATTAGTAAACAATGTCAAAGTTGTGGAGGTAAATATGGATTCGAGCCAGGTCAATCCTAAACAAGAGTAGACTCGAGCTTGGTTTAAATCTAGAGTTGAAACTTGAGCTCGAGATTGTTTAAATTAGTGCACAATGTTAGTAAAATAATATCGACAATGCAAATAGTGTTATTGACAAAATAAACAATATCGGCGAAGTAAATAGTATTTTCATATAGAAAATCAATTAAAATATATAAAAAATTTGGCCGTTTATGCAATTTTATACTAAATAATAAGATTATACAAATATATTATATTATCTGAGAAAATATCAGCTTTGCCTTTCTTTTTACTCCTTTTAACTTAAACTTTGTTTACATTTTAAACACAAACTTTCATTTATTGAAATTATTTGTTAATTTGGTCTCATCAATTTTAGTTCACATGTAAGGTGATATTTTGTAATAAATAAAACCTAAACATGTTTATTAAGAGAAAAAATTTAAACGTGTCGGTATATGAGTTTTAACTACTATCGGACCCTAAGTCGAAGGGACCGACTAAATCAGCTTAGATCATGTTTCTGTATTTTCTTCAGAGTTTGAGTATGCTACTCCTCCTTTTATTAATTCTTCAAGAAATTACAATGTTTTGCTTCTAGTTACACAATTTCTAAAAAATTTTACAAGTAATAAGTCTATACATCAAAATTTAGAAATCTTGAGTCACATACAAGTAGGGTTGGATTCAAGTCGAACCAAACGCAAACAGTAACATGTTCGTGTTCGGGCTCGTTTCGTACTGTTCGGGTTTGTATTCGT
>JAJEJH010000847.1:63212-95914 GCA_026122585.1 Anacardium occidentale
GTAAACATGTCTACTAGAACCTGTATTTTTGTTGGTTTTGATATGGTGGGAATCGATACAATCTACTGATAGATATACTTCAACAAATTGTGAATCATAGAGAAAAGAGTGATGCAAGACAAACGTAATGAGCTTATGCACGAATATCACCTAACAGAGGATAAGCACGGATGGGAGTTCATATTATTCAACAAACAAAAGGATAAACAAGAATTGTCATATCATATAATATTGCCACATCATCATGTTGCGTGTCATGCCACATCATTCTGGGCCTCATGGATTGGATCCTTGCTTTCTTGGTCTTGGTCCGATTTGCTTTATATTTCATACTTCCCACCCGACCACCTTTTCGCCTTCCTTTTCAGATTTCGATGCATTTTGCATATTTTCTCTTCATGTCTTAACCTAGTTTTCCTTCTACTATTTGAAGTCGTAGGTCCTTTATCAAAGAGTATGTAATGTTATTGGCTTGCTTTGATTGGACTAATATGATAGTATGAAAACTTTTTGTCGTAAATTGAATAGAAACTATGTATTAGTTTAGGTCTCCTCATCATAGATCGATTCGACCTATGTTGAGAATAACTATCAAAGACAATTATAGGTAATAAAGACATATAAATAAAGTTCCAAAACTGCCACCCTAAAGATAACACACAAAAAAAAAAAAAATTCAAACAATAAAAAAACAGTGCACTTAGAGATCAAATTGTATTGTAAATATAATTAACATTAGATCGTATCAGTTATTTTTCAAATCAATTTAAATGAAAAAGTCAAAATTGAATAGATAATTGATTGAATTCCTATTTTGCAGAATTGAAAAATTAAATCAAGGTCAAATGACATATTCCCACCCACAGTTTCCTTAAATGAAAATTCCCACCTAAAAATTTTTAAAAAGTCAAATACTCACTTGTTGACTAAAACCAATTATCAAATATAATTTAACGGTCAACTGTTAAATTTAACTAGTTAGAGAGGTATTTTTTAAATAAAAATAAAAAATAAAATCAATATTATAAAATAATTAAATATGTACAATATTAATTATAAAATAAAAAATTTAATAAAAATTTAAAAAATAAAACAAAAATTAAGAAAGTAATAATTGCCGACGCATAGTGGTGATTGTCGCGGAACGTGAATCAGTAGTCATTTCTCGCGGAGATAATAGGTGACCGACCGTTGCTTTTGCCATTAAGGTGGCAACTATATGTTTTTAATTTTTATATATGTTTTTAAATTTATTATTATTATATTAAAATTATTATTTATTAAAATTATTTTAACATTAATGTTATTTATTTTTATATTGGAGGGTATTTTATTTATTTTAATATAAAAGTTAGTAAAATTTCAAATAATTTAGTTAAACTGTGGATATTTAACTTTTTTAAATTTTCGGACAAAATTGTCATTTAGAAAAACCTTGGTGGGAATAAATTGTTTGGCCTTAAACAAATATTACAAATTATCAAAATAATTGATTATCATCACACAAAGCATAAAGACTACAATTTGTTTTTTAAGTAGAAAATGTCACCTAAATGAGATTTGGGCAAGGTAAGGCCAGGATTTTGATTTATTATATAAAATTTATAGAAATGATTTTGCCTACCATACAAGATTATATTGGTAACAATAAAATAAATTGTTCTTACGCTTAAAATTTCTCTCCGAAATCAATCTATAAATACGATTCTAGGTAAACAATTAACGGTATTAAAAATTAGTATTCGACTCGGTGTCATTCCAAAATAACATATACATTGATTAGTAAACAATGTCAAAGTTGTGGAGGTAAATATGTATTCGAGCCAGGTCAATCCTAAACAAGAGTAGACTCGAGCTTGGTTTAAATCTATAGTTGAAACTTGAGCTCGAGATTGTTTAAATTAGTGCACAATGTTAGTAAAAGAATATTGACAATGCAAATAGTGTTATTGACAAAATAAACAATATCGGCGAAGTAAATAGTATTTTCATATAGAAAATCAATTAAAATATATAAAAAATTTGGCCGTTTATGCAATTTTATACTAAATAATAAGATTATACAAATATATTATATTATCTGAGAAAATATCAGCTTTGCCTTTCTTTTTACTCCTTTTAACTTAAACTTTGTTTACATTTTAAACACAAACTTTCATTTATTGAAATTATTTGTTAATTTGGTCTCATCAATTTTAGTTCACATGTAAGGTGATATTTTGTAATAAATAAAACCTAAACATGTTTATTAAGAGAAAAAATTTAAACGTGTCGGTATATGAGTTTTAACTACTATCGGACCCTAAGTCGAAGGGACCGACTAAATCAGCTTAGATCATGTTTCTGTATTTTCTTCAGAGTTTGAGTATGCTACTCCTCCTTTTATTAATTCTTCAAGAAATTACAATGTTTTGCTTCTAGTTACACAATTTCTAAAAAATTTTACAAGTAATAAGTCTATACATCAAAATTTAGAAATCTTGAGTCACATACAAGTAGGGTTGGATTCAAGTCGAACCAAACGCAAACAGTAACATGTTCGTGTTCGGGCTCGTTTCGTACTGTTCGGGTTTGTATTCGTGTTCGCCAAATATTTTTATAACAAAATTCGTATTCGTGTTCGATTTGTATAACTAAGTTCATATTCGGCTCGTATTCGTATTCAGTTTGTATAATTCGTTTTTATATTTATTAAAAATTATAATTAATACAAATAATTAATAAAATTTAACTAAAAAATTATTATTTTAAGTTCGGATTCGATTTATATAGTTCGTGCTCGGGTTCGTGTTTGTTGAATTTTAAAATTACAGTTCGGATTCGTATTCGTATTCAGGTTTGTTCGATTCGTTTCGGACTCGTTTGAGTTGAACTCAAAAACGAATATGAATATATTTGGTTCGAATCTAACTCTACATGCAAGGGAAGATAGCCAAGAAAGAATTACATCGAGAAATGATTTTGTCTACCATATAAGATTTTATATTGTTATCAATAAAATAAACTGTTATATGGTCAAAATTTGTTTCTGAAATCAATGCATGAATTACATATGCATTAGTTTGTGAACAATGTCAGAATTGTGGAGGCAAATGTTGATTGAAGCCAAGTCAACCCTAAACAAGGGTTGATTCGAGCTGGGTTTAAATCCATAGTTGAAACTTGCGCTCAAGATCGTTTTAGCTAATGTATAATGTTATTGAAAGAATGTTGGCACGATAGATAGTATTATTGAAAAAATAAACAATGTCATTAAAGAGATAAACAATATTATTGGAAAGGTAAATAAGTTAAACTTGAGTTTGACTCATTTAAGATGAATGTGAATTCAAACTTAAGTTTGCTCAATTTGAATCCACCTTTATACAGAGGCCTTCCCTCGACGAAAATCTTGGTTCTTTCACTATTGCCATCATACAAACAACATAGGATTAAAATTTTTGAAATTAAATTTTTTTTTTTCTAAAACATCCCACAAAATCCATTGCTTCATACCAGCAAAATAGTTGCTATCATTTTTAAGATATTTTTGAATTATATTTTAATACAATTCACCAATTAATTATATTTTAAACATAAAGATAATTAATTCAATGATAAGCAAAGAGCACTACTTTATATGCAAAACAAATACAAATAATCTAACCTGTCATTAGAGTTCATTTTGGATCGAGTTAGCTCAACTCATTTTGCCTTGGTGTTTAGCCTAATTTAAGCTAGAGTTTCAGTTCAGTAGCTTAGTTCGAATCCCTCTTCAATAATATAATTTATCATGATGCTGATACTGTTTATTTTTTCGATGATAATATTCATCTAGTCATGCAACCTTTACAAACATTTTCAATTCGAATTAATCATTTAGGATTCAAGTTGAATTCAAACCAATCTATGTTTGAGTTTGAATCTATTCGAATATATCTCTATTTTTTTTATCATATGATTGGATGATTTCAAATTCGTGACAAAATAAACGATTACATTACACAACAAAATCAGATTTCAACATATCAATTTATTTATAACCATCAGGGTCCATCTCATTTAAGAATGTTTTGCTGTACTATTTTGGTTGGAAATAAATAAAACTATAATCTATTGGTATTAATTATTTTTATTACTGCCAAAGTTTAGGCACTGGTTAGAAAATAATAAAAACCTTTTATTTTTTGTTTAATTCAAAGGTAATTAACTAATTTTTATGTGGAAAACTAATTAAAATATACAAAAATTCAGTCGTTTATATAGCTTTATACAAAGGAATAAGATTATACAAATTTATCGAATCATAAGAGACACAATTAGTTTTGCCTTTCTCTTGGCTCCTTTTAGCCCAAACTTTGTTCACATTTCACACACAAACTTTTTACTTAAAAAACGCAGTAAAGAAAGCTTGAAGATTCGGTTGAAAATATTGAAAGTTGTTGCATCGAACACTTTATCCAAGTAATTACAACTTCCTCATAATGTTTACATCTTATATCACTAAGATGCTAGTGTATTAGGTAACTTGTTTTGTGAAAATTATGTTTGTAGTTCTAAATTTTAAGTAACATTAAGTAAATTGTAAGTTATTAGATGAAACTAAGTTTATGCCTGATGTGTATGTAATTCATTATGCATTGGTTGGATCTCATCGAAATATTTGTTTTATGCTAACTGGAAACAATAACAGTTAGGGTAAAAGGTAAACTAAGGTGGGTAAGCGGTAAAGCAAGGATAATCTGAGGGTAAGAGGGAAATTAGAAGAATATAGTAAGTAGAAAAAACAGGAAAAAGTAATAAATCGAGGGGTAAATTGAGGATAAAGGAGTAAACATGAGGAAAAGTAGTAAACGAGGGGTAAACTATAAACAAGAGGTAAACCAAAGGTAAATATGGAGTAAACATGAAGGTAAACAATAAATTAGGAGTAAAAAAGGTGGTAAGTGATAAACCAAGGGAAAACTGAGAAATAGGTGAAACATAAGGGTTAAATATTTAAATCAGGAGAAAGGGTAAACTAGGGGTAAATTCAATTTTTCAAAAATTTAGACGCTTTTTGGACTTGTTTTATAAGTGTGTTTAGGGTTAATTAACTAAACAAATATGTATTTCTATTGGCAGGTTTTTATCATCATATAAAAAAAGATGTTACAATTAGTATTTTATATGTTCAGTAGAACAAGATAGGTAACAAGATATGACAACAAGACAAGATCCAAAGATGGAGAGCATAAATTAATAAGTATTGCAACGATAATTGATTATGAAAGTTTGTTAAAGGAATTGAGAGTTCGGTTAATTATTGATAGAAATTATTATGATATCCATGTGTATAAGAAATATAAAAGTAGAAGGTCAATTATTCCATTTAAGATTTGGGATGATTACAATTTTCATGCAATTATGAATTTATCTACTAGAACCAAAAGGATACTTTCAACTCTTTATGTTACTATTAGTTCGAAGGTAAGGACAAGTAACAAGCAATTTGTTGAGGATGTACCCCGATTACTTCAAAGATCACTCGAGTATCATCCCTTGTAGGTAAGTTCACAGTTCTTTATCTTAGCATGCAAGGGACTTGTCGACCTCCAATACACTGAATAAAACCCCTTAGATTTCCTAGGGTCTTTTATATCCACAATTGCATTAAAGAATCAAACATAGAAATTATACTTGAAAACAAATTAAAATGGATTTCACGATTTTATGTAACTAGAAATATACATAATTTGTTAAGCTAAAAAATCGATTAATAACCTGTTAGTGAATACGTTGTGCTGAGGAATGACTACATGTACGGCAAGTATTGTTGATTGATTTTCTCATACCGTTTTGAAATAGCCTTCCTTAATGCCTTAGTTGTCTCCTACCACACCGTCAATCCTCATGGGTATTGAATAATGGAACTAAATCATCAACCAAAAACAATATCTTCTTATTAACCGTTTTTTTTTTTGTTGACAACCATCAGACCTTAATGCAAACCATAAAAAATATAGTACTTTGAGTTTCACTGCATCTTTGTCATCTTCATGCTATGCTTTGGACTCAAACATTGCATGTAGTTCTGTGTAAGTTACTTTTTCATATCCTGCAAAGCATCGTTGATGGATACATGAAACTTCAAGCATATTAACATAAGGCAACTTGTTGGTGTAACCATAGAAATGTAAACCTTTTATCTGTGCAAACTTTATGGGATCAAACCATACATCTACCTTGTTTAACTAAAACCAAACTTAGTTATCAGATTGCCTTTGTTGATTTGTCTATATAATATCAAATGGATGAGTACCACACTAAATCATTATTTTCCCACGTCTAAAAAGTGACCAAGTAAGTCTGTTAAAAATGGGTTATTTCTGCCTCAGTTAACTTTTGTCAAATATTGTCGATTGTGTTTTTATGTGACTGCACTATTAATTTAGTATATTTAAATTCACTTTTGACGTGATTTAGAAGAAATATCTACAAAACAAATAATAAAAAGCAGTTTATCAATTAAAAACAAGCTAACATGACCTATGTTGGTATCTGCGAATAGCCTTTTCATCAACTTGCCCATTATATTTATTGACATAAATCGCAATCATGGTATATTCCATTAGTTGAGGGGTAAGCATTTGAGTAAGCGATAAGTGACAATGTTAGTGTATGGGTAAATGTCTAACAACAAGATCTCGGGTTATCCAAATAAGGGTGAGCCACATACATATAATATCTATTTGCCCCTTTAAGCTCTTGTTTACCAGTTCACCCCCCAAATAGGGGGCAGCCATATATAGAAAAATTATCTATTTGCCCCCTTAAGCCCTTAATTTATCATTTCACACCCTATATAGGGATAAGCCGCATATAAAAATTTCTATTTACCTCTCTTAAGCTCTCGATTTACCATTTCACCCCTAAACAAGGTAAGTTGGGAACTAAGCTCCTAGCTTACCCATATACATTGTTGTATCAATGATGATGAAATCTATATATTTTCAATAAATTTTGCCATTTTTAACCTTAAATACATCAAATAAACCTTCGGTAACACTATTACAACAAGCCACAATAAATAAGAAAATCGCTTTTTTAATAGAATTTAAGTTACAAAATCTAAAACGAGATATGCAAAATGAACACAAACATTCAACATAAATTAGAAATTGAAATCACTAATCTACTATGCCATTTTGAGATGTTTCGTTTGCTGCCTTTGGCTGGAATTGATGCGAGAAGCCAGAAACGTTAATAGTTAAATTATGGGTGTGCATTGCTTTCACAACAAAGGATAAGAGACTTGACTTTCTCCCTTTTTATACTTTTAGGTCTTTTTGATAAATACTCTATAATATGATAAATTTGTATAATATTATTCTTATGTATAAAATTATGAGCGGCTAATTTTTTGTATATTTTAATTCATTTCCGTTTTCAAATCATATATTTGTAATTGCAAAAAAAAAAAAAAAAAAACACAAATTATTGAAAATTAAATAAATGACCTTTCGAATTGTAAATTCTACTTTTTGTATTATAGAAGTGGTTAATAATATGATATGATCTAGGCATGATTGTGGACCATGCCAAGTCGATATCGATACAATCCACCATGCATTCAAGTGGGGATTGAGCTAACCCAATCAAAAGGCAAGACCCAAGACTTTGTGGACCCTTGGCGGTACGGCTAGATTCGAACCGAACATGTTCGGGTTCGTTTTTAAGTTCGATTCGAACGAGCCCGAAACGAGCCGAACAAACCCGAACATGAACACGAACACGAACAGCAATTTTAAAATTCAACGAACACGAACTATGCGAACCGAACACGAACACGAGCCCGAACTTAAAATAATAATTTTTTAATTAAATTTTATTAATTATTTGTATTAATTATAATTTTTAATAAATATAAAAATGAATTATACGAATCGAATACGAATACAAATACGAGCTGAATACGAACTTAATTATACGAACCAAACACGAATACGAACTTTATAAAAAATGTTCGATGAATACGAATACGAACCCGAATCCGAACAGTACGAAACGAGCCCGAACACGAACATATTACTGTTCACATTTGGTTCGGCTCGAATCCAACCCTACTTGGCGGCCATGCCTATAGGGCCTTTAACAAGCCAATCCACTAATTAATATTTTTTATATTTTAATTATTTATAAAACATATTAAAAAATTGAGTTATGATTAGAAAGAAATTAACATTATTTATCATGAATAAAGTGAGTTGTTAAACTCAATCCCACTTATGTGGGAGGGTTGAAAACTTGAATCCCTTACAATGAATCAAGGAGATTGTTGGAGAGGTTATGAGACTACTTCACATGGAAAGATACACTTCATCTTAAGTACAAGAGGTGAGATGAGCCCAATGGAGTAGCCCAAGAGAGGCCTAGACAGACCTCAGGCCAACTCGACCCCCTAATATGTCTAATATGATCTATTTATTAGTTAAATGCTAATATGCCACCAAAACAAATTTTGAAATATGTTATTTTAAACGAAAATTTGTTTAAGTTTGAATTTGAGTTTGGATTAAATGAAAATTTGTTTTTATAAAACGAGTTAAATTTAAATTGATTCGAATATTCAAATTTGAATTTCAACTGATTAATCATATTTTAAACTAGACTTTATTCAAAGTTATTAGATCTTATTTGATATAATAATATATGACTAAATAATTTTAAATTAAAGAAAAATAAAAAAAATATGTTAATTCTACTACAAAATAATAAAAATTTTTGTATTTGTGTTTTCAATTAATTTAAAAAAATTGTGGCCAACAAAAGATGAGAAAAATGATGGGCAAGGTAAGGCATGGGTGTACCAGCGTTTGCTTTTTCATTTTAATTTTTGTATCTTACACACTAGAAGCACTTTCTATTAGCTTTTGCTTTTTATCCTTTTTGATCTTACACTGAAATGAAAGCAAATAGCATGTTCATTTGCATTTGCAAAACAATTTTTATGACCATCCAAAAATGTCCTTTTATTGATGCCAATATCCCATGTTGGTTAAGAGCAGAGGGCTCTAACTAGGGTTGGATTTAGGGTTAGATTCGAATGAGTTGAATTTAAATTTGATTTTTTAGAAGTTGAGGTCGAACTTAGACTCAAGCTTGACTTGACTTTACAAGTGCCAAACTTGAACTCTAGCTTGAGCTTATCGAATTCGGTTCGTTTGAAATGAATTGAGTTTGAGTTTGACTTAACTCAATTTGATTTGTCAGATGTTTCAAATGTCCAAAATGATGTTGTTTTGATACATATTGGTCAAAATGATATTTTCTTTTGTCAAAATGATGTTGTTTTAGTCATTTTTATCATTGACTCACAAAACTCATGAGTCAAGCTCCTTAAAAGCTCGAGCTCAATTTCCAGACTCGAGCTCATAAAAGACGAGCTTGTTTTAGGCTCATGCTCAATCCCAAGCTGACTTGATTCGAATTCAATCCTAGTTGGATTTAAGCCAAAGTTGTTTGAGTTCAAAGTCAAGCTCGACTCAAGCGAGCTTGAGCTCTTAATTTCAATATGATCAAGCTCGAGTTTTATGGAGGTTTTGTTTGTCAAACTCACGAGTTTAGAAAATTCGATATAAATAGATTAAAATGACCTTCTTTTTTACCATTATGCATAAAAATGATTTTGTTATGATAACCTATTTTAAAAAGTTCGTTAATAAGCTCACAAAAAAAGCTTGACTCAGTTTGTAAAGTCTCAAAGCTCATTGAGCCTAAACTTGACACAATTCAAATCCAACCCTAATTTCGACAAAATATAATTTTTTGGCCTCTTTCTCTCTCGTGAGGCATTTTCAAACAAAACCTCATCTGATTTGTTTTGTAAAAATCGATGAGCAATACCTCATGATTTGAGCCCATCGTATGTCAGGATTTGGGTCATCTTCACCAATGATTTCATTGATGATGTTAGGTGTTATTCCAAACCACTCAATTGAGAAGTTATATTGATGTCAACATCCTACATTTGGTTAAGAGAATCCTCGTGCACTTGTGATGCTCAAACTAGAAGTGACAATCGAGTCGAGGTAGGCCTAATTTAACATGATTTACCTAAAACACAACCCATATCCTCCGGATTGTGCCTCCTTGGGCTTTTTGACGGGTCAACCCACATGCTTTGTGTCCGACCCATCAAAAATTAATTTTTTATATTTACATATTTTAATTATTTTATAACTTTTGTGAATCATTTTTAAAGTCAATATGTTAGTTTTCTATGCAAACCTTAATTTTTTTGGTCTGAAAATGGGTCTTATCATGACCCATAATTTTATAGGTTCTGAACTAAGACTGGATATTTCGGTCTTAGGTCATCTTGGTCCCTAAGTCGACCCGACTTTTTTCTATCGGATATAACCTCACGAACTGGTGCCATGTGTATGATTCTTGCCATCATCGTCACCCACCAAAAGCCGAAAGCCAAAACACATAACAAATTAGAAGAATCAATTCCGTCCATGTGGAAAGAATAAACGCACTCCAACGAAGATGTGGATTTGGATAAGCACTTAATACTCAAGTGCTTAATATTTAAGTGCTTCTTTATGCCTCTGCAGCTCCCTTATATTTGTTTATTAATACAATAATAATTAATACACACTTCTCCATAATTATAACAAAAGAGAAGATACGATGTGCATAGGTTTTGGAGACTTGGATTTGAAAGCTTCACTCAATTCTGTTTGTTTTTTTTTTTTTTTTTTCCCCTTGTGTTTCTGCTTTTGCTTTTTCAAAAAGTGCTTTTCTGCTTTTTTTTACAGCCCTTGTATTTGCCCTACTATTGGCCTTGTGAGTTTCTTGAAAGGTGCTGAATTCAGTACCAGCAAAATCTTACAAGCTTTGGTCCCATGGAGTAATCTAGATGGTAATTTAATTGATCATTTATCACTAGTGTTAGGTAAGAGTAATGAGTTATACTAAAATTAAATCTTAATTTTATCGATTTAATTATCTTTCGAATAACTCAAAAAGCAGACGGAATAAATAAGTTGAAAGAGTTTTATACTTAAAAAATTATAAAGGTTTCGGTTTTGGCCAGATTTTGAATTCATATTCAACTTAAATAAGTCGAATTTGAGTTAAAGTTTTAATTTGACTCGAGTTCAAGAATTCGTTAGTGTTGTCACATTGTAGCTCATCTTATCTGTGATTCTGTTTTTTCTTTTTTTCCAAAGACTCCATTTCTTCACTGATGACTCTTATTCTCTGGTGATTTTTTTTTTCCGATGTCACTATATAGACTAATCAAGTTGAACTTAATCTCGTTTTATTCTTGTTTTGAGTCATACTCAAACTAGTCCTTGTTAAGACTCAATTCAGCTTAAATCCACCACTATTAATAAATTAATTATTCGTGTATATATAAAGGGTGGATAACAAATCGAATCGAGTTTGAACACCTCATATCTTAAGTTCGGTATGAATAAAAAATAATTTAACTTAAATTTATGATTAGAATCCATAACTCGAGTTTATAATTTATCGATAAAATAATAACATTTTACCCAATAATAAACAAAACAAAATCATTTTAACAATTACTTTATATAATTCAAACTTAGTCATAAGTCAAGTTAAAAATAAATTTAGTCATTTGTTCAACTTAGAGTTAGACTAAGCTAAACTCTATCTATCTCAAGTTCATGTTGGTTTAAAAAATGAGTTAACCCTCATAGCTCAAACTCGACTTCAATTCAAACGAAATGAAATAGAGCCAAACCAAATTGATTTAAGTCAGCTTAATTTGGATCCAATCCCTCTCTCTCTCTCTTTATATATATATATATATATATAAAAGAAGAGGTAAAAAAAAAAAAAGTGAGAATTTTTCAAGTAATAAAGATGAAACAAATATAAGATGTCAAAGAATTAGAGACACAAAAAAGGCAGGGACATTGAATTTGAATGTGAAGTAACAAAGGAATTATTTCAAAAGCACTTCTCAACTTGAGAGCCAAGTGGGTCTATCAAAGAAAAAGCCAATTATTTGATAATAAAAACTAGCACAAGGCAACAAAAATTGGCTCAGACCCAATAGGAAAGTTTTCTTTTTGTTTTTGGTAATTCACCAATGTATAGCAAAGTTGTTCAAAATAGAAATAACCCAAATCACAGGATTTCCCTGCTTTTTCATTTAATAGTAGACTCTATCTGTTGGCCAAATCAGGGAGTGGAATATGAATGGAAAAAATAAAACTTGCCAAAGGAGAAAGTGTCTTGTGCGCTTTATTTCACTACCATAAGCTTATAGAAGTATGACATGTCACTAAGGTTATATTTGAATTGAATTAATCTAATCTCAGTTTAAAATGGATTGGAAGTTTGGATACAAATTGAGTCAGTTCGGTGTTTATATTAATTCGAATTGAATTCAAATCAAAGTTTTAGTTTAATAATTCGATTTAAGTTTAAGTAGAATCACTATTTGATAGTATTTTTTTCGTCTCGTCAGTGACATCTTCAACCATCTTGAACAAACATGAGTAAACTATTATGGATTTAAGGCAAACTCGAGTCAACAAATGTTTGAGCCTAGATTGACTCAAATCCAACCCTAAACTCAATGTTCGACTTGAACAAGCCAAAATCAAGTCAGAGTAACCGTTGCTTGAGTTTAAGCAGATCCCATTCGAACCTATCAACTCTTATTTTTCATATCTGATAACTCTGTTTTGAACTTGATTATGTTCGAATCTACATCTATTGTAACCTATCTTGTACAATACTCTAAATTAGATACATCAATTAGTGACAAAAAAATCTCATTATCAGAATGATATATTATTCTAAATAGAACACTTTTTTTTTTTTAATTGATTGAATCACAAAAGTAGTCTTTATGCTAAATGGATGCACATACAACAAGCCAACTTGGGAGTATGTCATGTGGGTGCGATATGGTAGTTGATATGATATGACCTCCTTAATGGGTTTGTGGGTTCATACATTGCACTCAAACTTTCCTTTTGTGGATAGAATTAAATTGAACCAAAAGTTCGAATTGGATTGGAGATGCTCTTTACTTGTGTTTATGTCTAATTAGGAATGGGAATATGCCCTACAAATCATGTTATCCAAAGGAGATATTTTCAAAATTATACAGAGAGTCTCATAAACGACATCGCTAATTATCTACTTGAATACTAGTAATTATTATGTTGATATAACCTATAAATACTTAGCGTTGTGTCGAGGTTTCATGGCAAAACCTGTGAGTTTGTTCGTATACTTAAAAAAAATTAAAAATTATAAAATATATTAAATTTTGCTAGTCAACCCACTTGTCAAAAAGTCGATAGAGGCACAACCCACCTTAACCTTCAAATTTTATAAGGCGACATGATTCTTCGAGACCCCATTTTTTGTAGGGCTATGTCTTAAAACATAGACAAGTTATTTGTTAGTAGGGTCAATGTGTTGTTCAAATAAATATTAAAAATATATTCAAAACAAATTTGACACATATACGTATATTGATATATGCCTATTGATAAGGCATTGAGTCATGAATCGATAGATTTGGATCGATTCGACCTTCATCACTTGAGTCGAATTGATTTCTAATTTTCGTTTGAATCGATCAAGCCAACTAGTCTGATACTGTTTTGAATACTATGGTTATTATAATAACATAACACATCTTGTGGAAACAGCATGAATCATGCTAGCAAGAATCCAAGCATAAACTGATTAAGAATTTTAGTTTCTTTTTGACCTGCCAAAATTCTTGAGAATAGATGCAATTTCATAGGAAAATGCCACTGAAAAGCTATCTTATTTTGCATGCCTGGAAATAATTCTTTAAAACAATCAAGTGTCTTCAAGATTGATTAACATTTAATTATAAATTTATAATCATGAATCAAGAATATTATGTCTGTCAAAGGCCTCTGTTTTCATAGGCTCTTAATCTTACCTTTTACAGAGAACAAAATTAAGATTTAAGAAGCCAGCCTTTTGCATGTTTCCATGAAGAACATCTTTTGATGTTTCAATTGGAGAGTTTGGATTTTTGGGTCATTAATTTTATAATATTTTTAATTGATCTCTCACAGCTTTTATTATCACTGCCCACAAGTACTTGTAATTAATAAAAATAATAATTACAAAATAATAAATAATTCCATATTTTAATTCAAATGAGATGAACCTAATTTAGAGTTTTAATTTGATTCGATTTAAATTTTATTTATTTGCCTTTTTAATGATGTTATTCACTTATCGATATATTATTTATCTTGTTGACAATATTTTAACTTAATCTAGTCCTTATTTAGATTTAAAAGTCTAATCTTAATTACTTGTTGTTATTAGGGCTAGATTTGAGCCAAATCAAATGTGAACATATATATGTTTATGTTTGGATTTGCTCATTATGATTCGGTTCATATTTGGATTTATGTTTGTTGAATTTTTTTTTATAGAGAATTTCGAATTTGAGTTCAAATTCAAGATTTATGTTCATATTTGATTCATATTTGTATTCATATTCATGTTTGGTTCGTATAGTTCGTATTTATATTTTATTAAAAATTATAATTAAAAAAATATGATTAAAAAATTTTTAATTTAAGTTCGGGTTTATATTTTTGTTCATATTCATTTTGTATAGTTCGTGTTTAGTTCGTAAAATTTGTGTTTGGATTCGTATTTACAAACTTTTAAAATCATGGTTTGGGTTCGGATTCGTGTTTGGGTTTGGGTTTAGGTTCAAGTAGTTCATTTCGGCTTCATTCGAGCCATACTAATAAATGAATTTAAATATGTTCAGTTTGAATCTAATCTTAATTGTTATATCAATTTTGGGGTGTTTATGTTAACCTTTGAAGTAATTGGATGCAAAAGTATTTCAAAAATATAGGGGGGAAAAATGGTAAAGTTCCCTTATTCTCAGAGTTCCACCATCTGCATGTTGTAGCTGGAAAGAGCAAGTTAATACAGAGGGGCTATTCTTGTGGTCAGTTGGTACAGTGATTTATGCCCAGTTCGTACAATTTCCCAAGCACGTCGGTCAGTTTTTTATTTGAACGTAAATTTTACAACAGAAATATAATTATTCGATGGGTTTGCTTTTTTCTTTGTATTTTTATCTTTTTAAGGGAGGCTTCATTTTTTTTATATTTAAATTAATTTAATGCAAAGAAAATTAAAAAATAAAAAACCAACCTCCCAATATGGTGTATATATACGTGATTTATCTTTTATCTTATAAAAATCAAGAATTTAATCTTGATATAACTTTTTAATAGGTTGAATCCGAAAATTAAGTTACCACCCAAGTAACTTTTTTTTTTTGATAACCCGGGAATCCCTATTCATATTAGTCGATTAATCCTAACTGATCGAATAGTTTAAACCCGAGGGCCTGTGACCATTTAGACCCGCAACCACAGACCAGATAAATCAAAGGTTATTGGTTTCACTGTAGTTTGAACCCTGACCACCACAAGGGTTGACTAAAACCCGTACTGCTAGGCCAAACCCTAGGGGTCACCACCCAAGTAACTTCTTGTAGCTAAATCTTGTAATATTACATTTTATATTCCCATATTAGAATTACATATAATTATTGTGCCTATCCCATTAATTCTTTTACAGTTGGTGAAGTTGATTGAAATTAGGTGTAAATTCAAATTGATCAGGTTTGGTATTAGACTCCATCAAATGGAGTTTAATTTGAAGAAGAATCATCTTTTTTTCTTCTATTTGTTTCAATGATTATTTTTTTTCTTAATTTAAAAATGAGTTAGCTTTTTTAAATTCTAGCTTATTCTAGATTGAAACTGGGTTCAAGTGGTCTTGGGTTTTCAATAGTTTGAACAATTTTTTATTGAAATTATAAGGTATATAAATGGTAAAATGTGATGCTAGGATAGATATTCTTCTTGAAAGAGTGGGGGTTGGTAATGGCAGAACAAAAGGTGGTGAACAAGTAGGACTGAAAAGAGAAAGAGAAAGAGAAAGAGCAAGAGAAAGAGAAGGAGAAAGCCACAGAAAGAGAGAGAAGTCTATGAAAAACCCAAGAAAGGAGCATAATAAATAAAAAAATTTTTACGAAAAGAAAGCAAAAGAAGCAAAATATAGTCTGTGTTTTCTGCTCTCAGTTTCCTTTCCATGTTGTGTTCGTGAAAAAATATAAAAACTTGGTTTTCTTTTTCAGTTTTCAGTTTTCTTCCCTTCCTTCCTTCATGACCCTCCTACTCAAAAGTTTCAGTTAAACAAGTTTCAATTCCATAGCCTATAGCTTAATAGCTAGCTTTTCTTTTTAACTGCCATGGCCATTTTGAACCGCCACTTTCCTTTCTTCTTCGTGTTATTTTGTCTTTGTTCTTGTTGCAGAGTTTCTCTTTCTTATGAGCCCCGTAACCATGAAGGTAAGAGCTCTCTTTTTCCTTTCTGTTAGTTGCTTAAATGCTGCCAAAAGTATGCAAATTTTGTAATATTTTTTGGTTTTTTGTTGCAGTGGAGGCGTTGGTGAGTATAAAGAGTGGTCTGACTGATCCACATGGAGTGTTGAACAACTGGGATGAAGACTCTGTGGATCCTTGTAGTTGGGCTATGATCACTTGTTCTGCCGAAAATCTTGTTATTGGCCTGTGAGTTTTTGTCATTCTGGTTTGTTTACATGTGTTATATTCTTGAGAAAAGTTGTAACTTTAAAAACTTTTCTGGGTTTTAATTTGTTCGCAGTGGGGCTCCAAGCCAGTCATTGTCTGGAAGTTTATCAGGAGCAATTGGAAATCTCACTAATCTTCGCCAAGTGTATCAGAATTCATCATTTTCAGATACCCATTTGGCTTAAATTTCGCTTAAGATTGTAATTTTTGTTGCTTGCTTTTTCTAAAGGTTGTTGCAGAACAACAACATATCTGGTGAAATCCCTGCTGAGCTTGGAGCTCTTTCTAAACTTCAAACTTTGGATCTCTCAAACAATAGGTTCTCTGGTGTAATCCCAAGCTCTATTGGTCAACTAAATTGTCTTCAATATTTGTAAGTATTTGATGATTATTTTGGCCTCACTCATAAATGAAGAACTCGAATAATTTTAGACATGTAGGTGGTGCTCTAGAGTTAGGCCTCTATTAATGTTCATTTTTGGTAGGCAAATGGGTTTTATGATATCTGTGCATTTGTTTATGTGAATAAATTATACTGTATTGTTTTGTCATGTAATGAGATCAGGAGGCTGAACAACAATAGCTTGACTGGACCTTTTCCTGTGTCTTTAGCCAAAATTACTCAACTTGCTTTCTTGTGAGTATGGATTTTCTTATCTTTATAGCTTTTGTTTGTTTTATTGTCTTGAGAATAGAAACAAGCTACAAGAATATTGAAAAATTTTCTGATTTTGAAACATTTTGATATGATTATTATTTTAATTGATTTTGTGTTGTTTTTTTGTTACCATGGTGATTCAGGGACTTGTCTTATAACAATCTCAGTGGACCAGTTCCCAAGTTTCCTGCTAGAACATTCAAGTAAGATCATTCATCAGTGGCTCTCTCTCTACTTTATATCTGGTCAATGTTAATGCATTCTGATTCTCTCTCTTTCTGCTGCACTGTTGTTGAATCATGAATGTAGTGTTGTGGGGAACCCATTAATTTGTGGAAGCAGCTCCACTGATGTTTGCTTTGGATCACCCAATAGTATTCCTCTTTCCTTCTCTCTAAATGCATCACCTGGTAACCTTCTGATCATAAAATTTGTCATGTATCAGTCTAAACATCTTTAGCTATTCTTATTTTAATCTCTAATTAAACAGGACAACACAATTCCAAGAAATTAGCCATTGGTCTTGGGATTAGTCTAAGTGTATCGTGCCTTATACTCATTGCTTTTGCACTCCTTTGGCACAGAAAGAGACAGAGGAACCTAATTATTCTGAATATTGGTGGTCAGTAACACCACAAACCCACTTCATTTTATTTGTTTACAAGCAAGCAACCTTGAATGGTCAAAATCTCAAATGGAGTTGCTAATTTTTGATGCAGACAAACCCGAAGAGGGTCTAATAAGCCTCGGTAATCTGAGAAACTTCACTTTCAGAGAGCTACAACTAGCCACCAACAACTTCAGCTCCAAGAACATACTTGGTGCTGGAGGATTTGGCAATGTCTATAGGGGAAAGCTGGGAGATGGGACTATGTTGGCAGTGAAAAGGCTAAAGGATGTGGCTGGAACTTTTGGGGAATCTCAGTTTAGGACTGAATTAGAGATGATCAGTTTGGCCGTTCATCGGAACTTGCTTCGCCTAATAGGATATTGTGCCACTCCTAATGAGAGGCTTTTGGTGTATCCTTACATGTCAAATGGCAGTGTGGCTTCCAGGCTTAGAGGTTGATACTTTCTTATCTTACTGCACCTTTTGTTTCTAATTTTGCATGGTGGACAAAATCAATCTCTGATTTGTATATGTTGAAATACTCCATCAACCACCAGATTGGTACTTGCCCAACCATAAGTTGGTCTAGATATGGGCCAAAATTGGTTGTTTCAACTTACATGTGATTCAGGTTGGCACAGCGACTAGGAGAGTTGGTGGTTCATTTTATTGTTGAAGACATAATTTTAGAAAATAATCAAATAATGATCAATTGTTTGATTATTCTGTTCTAAATTCATTGTTTCTTTGATGTGATTTTAATGGTTAGCTTTATTTCATTTTATTATATGTCCATAATTACAGCAAAACCAGCTCTAGATTGGAACACTAGGAAGAGGATAGCAATTGGAGCAGCAAGGGGTCTGCTGTATCTACATGAGCAATGTGACCCAAAGATAATTCACAGAGATGTGAAGGCTGCTAATGTACTTCTGGATGACTTCTGTGAGGCAGTTGTTGGTGACTTTGGCCTGGCAAAGCTGCTTGACCATGCTGATTCTCATGTCACTACTGCTGTTCGTGGCACTGTTGGGCACATTGCACCAGAGTACCTCTCCACTGGTCAGTCATCGGAGAAAACCGATGTGTTTGGATTTGGCATCCTCTTGTTAGAACTCATTACTGGGATGAGAGCTCTAGAGTTTGGAAAAACAATTAATCAGAAAGGAGCCATGCTCGAGTGGGTAAGTTCATTCTGCAACTACTCTAGATATTTGTTAAATGTCAAGATTGATCAGTGGAATCAATAATAAGATTGTCTTGATTTTGAATCATATGTCCTAATGCCTTTAAATGGTTGAAACACTTCCAATTAGTCTAAAATGTCCATGGCAGGTGAAGAAAATTCTGCAGGAAAAGAAAGTAGAAGCATTGGTGGATCGGGAGCTAGGAACCAACTATGACCGGATCGAGGTGGGGGAGATCCTCCAAGTGGCATTGCTGTGCACACAGTACCTTCCCGCCCACCGCCCCAAGATGTCGGAGGTAGTCCGCATGTTAGAAGGCGATGGCCTAGCCGAAAAATGGGCAGCATCTCATAGTCATACTAATCCCACCATGAACCTCTTCCATGGCACTAATACCAGCAAAAACACATCTTGCCCCACCACCGCACCAAACCACGCCCACTCTCATGACCACTCTACCATGTTTGGCACAACAATAGAGGACGACGACGATGACCATTCTCTTGATTCCTATGCCATGGAACTCTCTGGTCCAAGATAGTAATAGTAAAAAACAGATGCAAGTGATTTTTTTTTCCAATTCTTTACAAGCCAATATATATTTTAGCAATGATAGGTTGATGTTATCCAGTTTTCTAGCTTCATGGGGTGTTGTAATGTAAATATTACTTCAAGTTTGTGTTTGAATTGGAGAATCTTCAAGTCAAAAAACGTCAATGTGGGGAGTCATCTTTCTGTATAAAGGGGGACATTTTGAAGATTCTCCGGCCCCCAAGGGACAGACCAGGGAGAAATAGGCAATTTGGGGAACTGATTTCTGAGGGATTTTGACTGAAAGTTGGTAATGATATTAGCACTGTTTTTTGAGCTGTGAATTTGTGAGATGAGGTAAGTTCTGGGCTCTAAGTGTAAGCTGTTATAGGTCATTTTCATTGCTGCTTTTTGCAGGTCAAGCTGTTGGTTTTTTGTCTTTGGTCTCTCGTCTTTTTCTCTTTAGCCTTTCAATCCTTTCAGCCTCATCACTTCCACAGGCTTCGCCTCCACCTCTTTTAATATGCACGTTAAGAGTGGATTCAAGCCAAATCTAATCAAGTTTGAACAGATGTTAGTTTGAATTCGGTTCCAATTCGTATTTTTCAGTTTGAATTTGTTTATATTCAAACAATGTCTATTTAAGAGCATATTCGAATTGATCTAAACTTAGATAATAGTCAATTTAAGTTCAATTTAAATATATAATAATTAGTTTGAACTTAACTCGTTCAAACTGTCAATTCTTTTATTGACAAAACTTTAAAAAAATCATCAAAGAAGAAAAATTATTGAAAAAGAAAAAAATTGTTAAAAAATAAAAAAAATCGTTGAAAAATATAGAAAGTTGTCAAAGAAGATAAACTTGTTAATAATTTTCAACAACTCAATCAAATCAAGCTAAGACTATCCCTATTTTAAGTTTGATTCATTCGAATCGAATGTCAAACTCAGTGACTCAGGTCTGTTTCATAAAGGTAAGAGTATTTGGATTAAATTTGGGCTGACCCAAACCCGCAAACCCGCCAAACCCACTCCAATCAAAACCGTGCGTCAAAACTCCAAAATTTCTCGGACTCTAAGCCTTTGCTTCGAAGTTGAAACTCCAGACTCCAAACAGTATCAGCAGCAAAGTCGAATCAAATCAAGTCGAATCTTGAAGAATTCTCATACGTAATGTCCAGTCAGTCCTCTCCGACGTCGTATCCTGTCCTTTTCGTTTCTTTCAATCAAGATAACAGGTGCGTTCAGTCAGTCAGTCAGTTCCGCCATAATTAATTTTCTTCTTCTGATTCGTAGTTTCGTTTTATTTTCGATTTGTTTTCGAATTTCTCAATTTAGGTTTATTCTCTGCGCTAAATATATGTTAGCGAAGGTGTTAACTGTGCGGTTAAGTTGCTTTTGCTGTTTGATGTAAATTGATGGAACCTTTTGTATTTCCTGTTAAACAAACGGAAAATTATGTAACTTGACAGTCTAAATTATTGTTTTTTTTTTCAATCTGTTCTAATTGTAAGTACATTCATTCAAATATATATTTTTGTTTTCTCAGGACTGGAATCATCCGTTGTTGAAGAGAATGATAATTTTTTTTAAATCAAATTCAAATATATTGTATGCATAAAATGTGAGCTTAATTAAGTTTGGCGGTGTAGTCTTAAATGTTTCCTGAGAAACAACCGGAAAATTATGTAATGATTATTATATAAGTTTTTATGGAAAAAAATTTCGGTTCCAATTTCAAATAAATTCATTCAAATATATTTTTTTCTCAGAAACTTGATCAATCTGTTGTTCAAGAGACTGATTGATCTTTTTTTTTTTTTTTTTTTTTAAATTCATATATATGGTGTGTGGTAATTGTGAGCAAAATTAAATTTGGTGTAATCTCAAATATTTCCTAAGAAACAAACGGAAATTTTGGTGTTTAAAAGATGATGAGATGTTTTTTGCATATAAATTGTTGTAGTGGCTTTGCTGTAAGCACAAAGGATGGCATCAAGATATTTGATTCGAGTACAGGCAGACTCTGCTATGAACGAGGCAAGTACTTAGTTCTTGTGTTATAATTTGTACATAATTTAATTTAAAATCAGATTGTAAATTTTTTTTTTATTTCTTTTTGCTAGCGGTTGGAGCTTTTATAATTGTTGAAATGCTATATAGCTCTAGTCTTCTTGCCATTGTTGGAGCCGGTGAACAGGTTCTTTAGATATTTACTAAATTTCAGTTCTAATATTTTTTGTAATATGTTTTAAATGGAATTTTGTTGTTTGGTTTTGTTATTTTTGAGTAATATGTGCTATCGCAACAGCCAGCTTTGTCACCACGTCGTCTCTGTTTATTTAATACTACAACTGGAACTGCTCTTCGAGATTTGAATTTCTTAACTTCAATCCTTGCTGTTCGCTTAAATAAGAAAAGGTAAGATTTTTATCAAATTTCATGTAGAAATTATGTTAGTGATTGTTCATGGTTATTGATTTGCATTTTGGGATTTGTAATTGATATTTAAACAAAAAAAAATCTGTCTTGTTCTGATCAGAAAAGTCTTGTGTAAGGAAACATGTATAATAGCCATTTAAAGCAAACTAGAGTTTGATTATTGCAAGGCATATACTCTCCTTAAACAAGTGCATGCAATTTGTCCATTGAGTGGTTATTTTTTTTTTTTTTTGGAATGACTTAAGTTCTGTTATGGTCTTTTTAGTACTACAATATAGGTGGAGGAAATTTTAGAACACTATCAGCAAAATGCACCAGTTAAGTAATCCTTTGAATGAGTGAGCCCGAAGTTCTTACAGTATTTTTGTTTGTTTGCTCTTTCAGTTATTGATTGTCAATTCAGTGGTTGATGGCAACATTGCAGTTATTAGTTAATTTTCTAACCACACTATGGCTTTAGTGAAGAGTATGTAATACCTTGCAGGAGAGTTGTGCCCTTGGTACATCATAAGTTTAGGGAATAGACATAAATTTTGACTTGGTTAGAGGGTAAGATGCAGGGTATCGAATCTATGTGGACTATATGGTAGTCTGTGTTTGGATGAAATGGAAGCTTGGAGTTGAGGACATTCTGTGCTGATTCATTAGGAGAGCACAAAAACAGCCTGCTGTTATGCTCAGGACTGGATGTGTTTCATCTGGAAATAAGAGTTACTATAACAAATCTGTTTCATTTCCCTACCATTTTGTTCCTAAATGGTTTGCTCATGTCATCTTGTTTGGATTGTAATGTTGTGTAAAATTGATTCATAAGCCCTGCTGACATGAAAATCTAATGTGATCACCCTCTTCTAGTCCTTTAGCCTTGTTTTGAGTACCTGTAAATTCTATGTATAAGGAGAGATTTTGAAGTGCAAACAGTTTAAGAGACGAGTCTTCCTTTCTCTTCTTAATTGGATTATGTTCTTCTGAACCCCCTTCTTTCATATTGTTGTTATCTTCAGCTTTGTTTGATCTATCTTTAAATTGTTACTTTTATGGATTCAGCATATTCTACATGAATCAGAGAAGTTTAATGCCTTTTCATCAGTATGCTATTTTTATTTATTTGCTATCTTTGATTAATGCAGACTTGTGGTCATTCTGCGAGAAAAAACATACATATATGACGCAAATTCTCTTGCAATTTTGGACACTATTGATACAGTTTCTAATTTGAAAGGTGAGGTCAAAATATCCTTTCTCTTCTTGTAATGCCCTTTTCCTTCACCCTCATTCTTTGCCTTAGAGTTAGATGTGCAAGAGATTAAAATAATAAGAAAAGAAATATTGTTCTTTACTGAAATGTGCTTATCTGTCCAGTGACATTGACCATTCCTCACTATAGGGGCTGTGCAGGTTTTATGTAGTATTTACTCTCCAAAGATTATTTATTAAGTTTATAAACATTTATTGTCTCAGGACTTTGTGCATTTTCCCCAAGTTTGGATGCTTGTTTCTTGGCTCTACCTGCAAGTACATCCAATGGATCAGTTTTGGTCTACAATGTCATGGAGCTCCAGTCACATTGTGAGGTTGTAGCATGAAGTTTTCTTATTATAGTGGAATATGTAATTTCTCCTTTTTATTGTGCTTGATTTAGTAGTAACTTTCTTTTCTACAAGAAATTGTTTACTAATAAAGCAGAGAGCTCTGAAATTTATGGCATTGCAAAAATGATCTGTTTAACAGTTGTTGATGTCTTGCAAACTAGAGAGAGGTTTTCTTTTGGCATTCCCTAGTTGACTGTACTTAGATTGTTGTTCATTTAAATTACAGATTGATGCTCATCGGTCACCATTGGCTGCAATTGTCCTTTCTTCCAATGGGATGTACATTGCAACAGCTTCTGAGCAGGGAACCATAGTCAGAGTTTTTCTGGTTTCAGAAGCAACTAAGGTAAGCAATAAAAAACCATGCGTTTTAGTAGAACTTTACACCTGGGTATCTTTTCAGAGAGTATTCAGTATTGTAGAATTTTAAGAAACATTGCTTGGGAAGTCTGAGAGAATGCAAATGGGAGAAAAACAAAGAGAGCCAAACTAAAACTTTGGACAGCTCTTTATTAAATACACAGTTAAATATGTATATATTACAAACTGATGGAGTGCTAAAAATATGTCCCTCCTTGCAATGATTTGGAACAATTATGGCAACAAGTCAAACCTTCCTTTAGGGCCTTGCAATTTCTTGACATCAATTGTTATGGGTGTTTGTTCATATTCTATATCGCCTGGTATTTCTTGACTCATAATAAACTAGATCCGCAGAATCAGTCTTACCATTTCTGATCAATTGTCATTTTCATTCCATGTATGATATCTGATCACTTGTCTTTTGGAAGTTATATAGTTTCCGAAGAGGGACATACCCATCAACCATATATTCCTTGTCATTTGGACCATCAGTGCAAACTCAAGATATTCTTGTAGCAACAAGTTCATCAGGTTCTGTCCATGTTTTCACTCTGGGGTTTGCCATTAATCAAAGGTGAGAACTGAAAACAATGCTTGTAGTTTTAGATTCATGGGAACAAATTGGAAACAATTGGACCACAATATTGTTCCCAATATGTGCCCTTTCGTCATGCAAAATTTCTATACATGCTTAGATTCTTAATCCTTTTTTAATCTTTTCTTTAATTTCCATTTCCGCTTCCATAATGACAGGTTTTTATAATTTGATTGTCTGATTGAAAAATATTTCTACCATTGTGGTTTATTCTTTTTGGTTGCTCATTAGATATTTTTACCTTTAGGGTATATGCTTGTTATTGACCTAAGTTAGCAATTACAGAGGCAACCCATAAAACTTCTGTAACACTGTCACATACTCTCTGTAGTTCACTGCTAAATAATTATTAAAACGTTAAACTCATGGTGGCATGAATCTGTGACCATCCCACTTAGGACTTGGTTTATCTCAATATTTTAGAAAATAATTTCCCCTTAAATTCTAGTGTAAGAATCATTTTTATCAGTGTTTGACAATCAATCATGAGAAGGGAGATATGTGATTCTAAGAGAAACAGAACGAGGACTTTTGGGAGATGTAATTTGGAAACTCTGAGCGTCTTAGAATTTCTTTTGATCAGAATTTTTTGGCAGCTGTAAATCATGTGAAGAATTTGTATTGGTGTGCAATTCTTTCTTTTGTGACTTTTTTTTCTTATCAGGTGTAGAAGATCAAATAGTATTCGATCACTATTACCAGAATCTGTAAATGATATACTGGATCCGGCTCATCATGATGTACTTCATCATGCTTTTCCAGCAGGAGTCAAAAGGTGAAGCATTATAAGTTTGTAGTCTCTCTGGACATTCCTTTTATTTCTAATTGCGAACTCCAGCCCCTCTTGGTAGTCTGATTTGCATTTTAGTTCCTGATTAGTAGCATTTTTATCTTCTTTCTTTGAATTAGTTGAAGCAGAAGATGAAATTTTCTGTTGAAAATTTTAATCCAAAACGAACTCCTACAATCGAACTTAAATCTCTAAAAGAAGTTTTAGCAATTGCAAGATTCAATGGTTTTTAGCTGAAATGGATTCTATTGATGACCTGTGAGATTTGAATCTGTCATGCTCAAGGCAAAGAAACATGTTTACTTGAAACTAATAAATGGAAATTAGATGTTTTGGTGCAGCTGTGCCATGGTTCGGAAGGTGGACAGGGTAACAGACAGATCATCAGCTGAATTTCTATCATACAGGTAAAAAAAACTTCTGCATTTGACTGAATTAATACAACTCTCCCTTTAAGTTCATTAGCATCTCTCAAATGGCTTATTCTCCCAGGGCCTATATTTCAATAATAACATACAATGGATTCTTCCAAGAGTACACCTTCAGCATCAACAAGAGCACCATCAACAATCAGTACGAGTCATTGTGGAGTTTGGAGCGCGAATTCAATCTTTTGACCACGGTCGCAGATGGATAACCCTAAAACCTTGGTATATACCTTGTCCTCTACAAGTTTCAAACACAGAATAATGTGCTAAACTTGTGTCAATTGTGTAGAGCAAGGTCCACATGACCGGACTCAACAGTCGACTCCCCCAGCAAAACATAAGCCATGGTTTTAGAGACCAAATCGGAAACTAAACGGACAATGCAGACTCGAAGAAGGTAGCCGTTTCAATGTAAGTATGTAAATTAACTAGCACGTATCATGTATCATATTACCTGGGAATATTTCTATTGATTTTATAAATTTATTCCGAGCTCTGTTTTTCCACTTCCCTAATTTATTTGTCCCTTCTTAAGAGCATATTTTAAGTCAAGTTGAAAATCACACTTTGACCCCTCGATTCTCTCAACTCAACTGATTCAACAAGACCCCAATCAATCCTCTCAGAAGGCGAAGCTCAGCTTTCTCCCACCAATATCATACGCTATATTAGAATTCTGCTGTCCCATCATCCCAATAAACCACAGCCTCGTGAAATTATCGCCATTGGGTGAGCTCGGAAATACAGCCATGCATGCAGAACTTATTCGGCCATGCCTGAAGAAGCAAGCTCTCCCTGTCCACAACCAGCTCCACCCCATCTTCAAAGTCAAACCTCACCACGGGGAATCAGAGAAGTTCTCGGCTCGCCAACCCCTCGCAACAGAGTCCATAAATTGTACCAGTACCGCGTCGGCCACATGTCCAGCACCCTTCCTATACGAGCCATGTCGCTGGTAATTCCGTGTCGATTGTCGCTCCATGCCTACATCCTTGCTCCTTACTCTTCTTTTTAAAAGATAGCTTGTGCTCATTGAGCTATTAGGATCCCAACTTCAATACAGGTGTGTCAAGTTAAAAAGAGTAGCCACGATGCACAAAACAAATCCCCATAACCAACCAAAAGTCCATCATGCTTGCTGGCTTCTTGGAGTATGGGATCTGCTGCAACTCACAGTTACACATCCCATCAAACGTCACATCTGCCGTCCATTCTCACACGTCACCCACGTTACGGCACCTTGTGGCCTCCTTTCTTTGTAGTACACGAAAGAATATGTCAACCTGCCCTCCTAATAGCTAAATAATTACAATTACATCCCCAAGGTTCTGATTCGATTGAATCATATTTGAATAAAAGACAAATTTGACTGTTTAAATAAGTTCAACCCGAATACAAAAGGGTTAATTAATGCTGGATTTGGTGAACACGGATGAAAATGAATAAAAAAATCGTCACGAAAAAATTATTAAAAAAAAAGAATAGCCATTGTTATGTAAGAGTAAGGGTGAATACCAATCAAATAGAGTTTAAACACTTTCTAATTCAAATTTAATTTGAATAAAAAATAAGTTGATTTGAATTCATTATGTCAAAATTAAAGTAATTCAGGTTTGATCCAAATAAAAATAATTTAATTTGATTTCAACTCAAGTTTATGACAAAAATTTATATTTTAAATTCATGAAAAAATAATATTATTTTATCTAATAATGCGACTAAAATCAAGGTTGTTCTTATAATTACTTGATATAAATTAAATCGAATTATGAATTAAGTGCAAATTGAAAACAACATTTCCTTTTCTCATAAGTTGAAATGAGTCAAGTTCTTTTCAATTTGAATTTAATTCAAATTTTAAAAACGAATCAACTCCATTAATTTTAATTTGACTGAAATTCAAATTAAATAAATTTAATCAAACTAATTCGGTTTAGTTCCACCCCTAATTGAGGTGAGCTTTAGTGCTGGTGTTGATGGGGAGCCAAACTGGATGAGTTAAAATTTAACTCCAACAATTAAGATTAGATCATCCTCTGTTCCTGACGTTTGACCTAATTAACTTGCATAGACAAAAATGCCCTTAAGGGACTAAAATGTCAAGAAAAGGATTCTACTAGATCAATTGATCAATTTTAAGGATTGAAAAGGAATTTCCCATAACAAACTGCATTAATGAAAGGTGAGTCATATTAATGTGTCAGAGTTTAAAAACTATTTTCAAAGACAAAACGACAAGAGCTGACGCTCGCAGCATCCTCCAAATATATTTGAGTCTCGAGAAACTGAGGCCTGTCCCTGTTTTATTTCTCAAATTCTCCTCCATTTCAATCCAATTCATCCCCGATATCTTCTCCAATTCAGGATATTGTATCCCCTTTTCATAATTCTGAAGCTTGTTGCAGGACTGTTGTTTGAATCTTGACTGAAATGATGGAGTTTTGTGTCGCTTTGGTGGAAAGTGGAGGAGGGTAGTGGGATCTGTTCACCACTTTTCGATCAGTTCTACAAGTCCGAAATCTTACTTTTTGGAGAACTAAATGCTTGATTGAGAATAATCATAATCACTTTCAGGTGGTTGTGGGAAAAGAGTTGTTAGTAGTAACGTGGAAAAAATTAATTGGTGTACGGCAAAACGCATTTATGGTTTTCAGAGCTTTTTCTACAGAAACTGCTGCTGAAGAAACCGTTTCAGGTTCGTTTATCATCTCGGTATTAGGTTTGTTTTCTTTTAAGTTTCGATGTTTGGGCTTGGGTTGCTTTTTTATTAAGTGCCTTTGTTTGTAGGAAGTGTTTTATTTTTTTAATAAAAAAGTGCTTTCTCCATGCTGATTAGTTGATTAGTTGATTAGTATCTGTGAACTTTTTTATTTTTATTTTATTTTTTTGAGAAGTGCTTTTGTAGGAAGTGTTTTTACATGCAGACAGGTTGATCAGGATCTGAGAAGTGCTTTTCATGGTATCTGGTTGCACAGGATCTCGGATATTGTTTTTTAGCGAAGCTGCCGAAGCATATTCTAGGGAGAAAAGTTTTTTGTTTTTTAATTTTTTACCTCAGAAAGTATTGTAGTGGAATCTTAGAAAAGTAGTTAGAGAAAAAGGTTTTCGGAGTGCCCAAAGTACTTGCATAGGAACCCTGATGTTGTGGATGTGAAAAAACTGAAACTGAAGAAAGAATATTTGGAGTGGCAAAAACATTTTTAACTGCACCTTGTAATTTTAGATGTAGAACGTGCATTACGTTTGTTTCTTTTTGGGTTTTGCTGGTTGGGAAGCAGAGGTGAATAAAGCAGGGCCTCTTGCGCAGTGTGAACGAAGAATAGCAGCGAGTGAGCTTGTCGATGGTGATACTTGCCAGGCATAAAAATATTCAACTTCAACTTCAGTAGTTCACTGTGTACACAATGAGTGGATAATGATAAGAGTGGGTCGTTTCCTTTAGTATGCATATTCTTTTACGTAAAAATTTCCATTATCTGATCTTAGAATACTTGATTTTCATTATTTAAAGTTGTCCTCTTCAGCCTTACAAACAGAATTGTACTGGATGTTTGGTGATCTGTGTTGAAGGGGTTGGACTGTGTACTTGTTGTCGATTGACTTTTTTTTTTTTTTTTGCAGCTAGGAACCTTAAGTAAACTTCAGAGACTATATGATCAGCTTGTTGAATCAGCTGCTGGCCGCAAGTTAGATCTCTATTCATCTTCTGAGAAGATGGGAAGGTAAATATTCCGTTTTCCACTCGTTAGATTCAGCTTTTTTCTATTTCATTTTGATAAAAATGATTTTTGAGTTCACATAACACTTCTCTCTTCTGTCACCAACATGTTTGTCTCCAGGAGCAGGTGGCTGTGGACTCGCTTTATTCCACAATCTTCATACTCATCTGTTAAAGGATTATATCTTTATGGAGGAATTGGCATTGGGAAGACAATGTTGATGGACTTGTTCTACGATCCATTGTAGGTTTTTTACTGTATTTTTCTGAGAAGTTTATACGTTACTGTGTCATTCAGACTAATTGGGGAAAGAACTCAATTTATATATAAGCGTGATGTGGAAATCAGATATGGGAATTATAGAAGTTTGTGATAGCTTTGGTCTATCATCAATATCAACGTTGACCCAACTGAGAGCCAATATTTATTTCCTCAGGCCCTGCAATTGGAGGAAGAAGAGGATTCATTTTCATGATTTAATGTTGAATGTCCATAGCCACTTGCAAGTAAGAGACCAGAATAATAGGTAACTTTAATTCAGACTTATATTAATTTATTAACCCATCTGAATTCATTAGTCTTTTTGGTTGTATTAACCCATCTGAATTCATAAAAAAAAAAGCCCCTTCATAGGGGATGAGGAACTTGGTTTGGGCTGTTGAAATCTATATGATTGCTTTCCTGGGTACCCTATGCCTGCATGAAATGGTTTTTACAGTTGATTCTGGTGGTCTCAGGTGATGTATGAGAAGAATGCTCGATTGATGTGTACAGTTGATTCTGGTGGGCTATATATTCCTATGGTTTTAGGGAAAAACCAAGACCCCTGACATATAAAAAATTGCTCGAATTCCTCTTAGATTTTGGAAATTATCACAAACCCTCCCTCAAATCTATTAATTAATTGTCACCAAACTCACAATCTTGATCAGGAAATACATTCCTATCCCTTGTATAATTGTATTTCTATTATGACAAGTTTTCTTGATGTCATATAAACTTAAACTTCATAAGAAAATCAAAACAGAAAACGAACCACAATTCTTAAAATCAGAAGAAAAAATGAACCACAACCTTCATCAAATGTTAATTTAGGTGATTTTTCAATTGAGCAACAAAAATAATGAAAATAACAGTCCATTATTAATGCATGAATAACTATGCCTAAATATCACCCATCTCCAAATAACACGTAAAATGTATCTTATCATGATCATTAAATAAGAATCTCTCCACTTATAACTAAAATTTTGTAATAATTTGAGATTAAAATAGGTTTTTTAGACTGAAAATAGAGATCAGAAGTGAAATTTTGTTATAAAAAATAGAATTAAGAGTTTTTAGAGGTAAAATAGTATTTTACAAGCTAGTTGTGGCATGTGTATAGGTATTTCTAAGAGTGTTTCATGTAATGTGTGGGAAGAAGGGAAAGGGAAATGTGTGATTTTCCCTTGACACACAACCATGTGCCTCAGGTACACGACCATGCATTATGTTGGTTCTGCCATAAATGCCAAGTTACTTCTCATTTTCTTACTCAGCTTATTTTGCCCGGTTTTCTCCCTTCTTCTTTCTAGTGAACCTAGGCCATAGAGCATCCAACCAGCAACCATAATCTAGATTAGAGAACCGAAGGCAACAAGAGAGAGAGAGGCAACTTCCATGACTAAAGTTAAGTATTTCCTTACCTCTTTCGTCTTGTTTTATAGCACATTTTCCCTGGTTTAGGTTTCCAAAAGTGTTTGCTATATGCTTAAGACTTATTTTAGCATGTTTAGATGATGAAAGCATCTTTTGGATGATTATTGATGAGTAATTTCTATAAATCTTGATGTACATATGCTTTGATGCTTTACTCTGAGAAATGTGAGACATTTTGCATGATTTTTGATAAATGGTTGAAATGAACATGCTTATCTGTTGATGTGTTAAGTGTCTGAGGGTTAGATTGAGTTTTGGTTGTGCCTTGAATGAAAATGGCTAGAATTTCTAGGTTTTCAGACGGGCATTTATAAAGATTAAGTTAAGCACACGATCGTGTACCTGTAGGTGCATGATCGTGTGACCTTATTTCTACATTAGCATGACTTTGCATGGTAGTCGTGAATGCCTAAAAAACTCAGACGCACGCACATTCCTAATTCCACACACCTATGTAAACAAGACATGAGAGTGTTGTATGTACAATTACACACTAGTGTCAGTGTGGGATACAACTGTAAGACCCGCCGCCCTGAGTACTCCTGCTGCTGAAGAATTCTATTCTTTTATTAAATAAACTGGAAACTGGGTACCCGAGACGGGAATCCTACGAAAAGAAAATCCTGCTGAACTAAGTTACATCGCAAACGGAAGCTGGACTGAAAATGAAATATACAATAAGCCCAGAATGGCTTTATATATTTATTTAACTGTTCTATACATCTGTTTACATTTACATTTCTGTACAAGACCTCACAGGTCCATAACTGAAAGAAAATATAGGTACATGCTGAAAGGGGTGTGTGTGTGGGTCCTCTCTCGCGAGCCTCAGTCCACCCGCTCCTCGCCAGCAGCAACAAAACCTGAGAAAGGAAGGAAGAAGGAAAAGAATGAGTGATAAAGATCACCCAGTAAGCATTCCCTACTTCCCTCAACCCAAACAAGCACAAACAAGGGCATACATACCTGATCTCGGCCCTATCATACATCTATGCGCTTGCGGTTGCTGCAACTGATTACTGGATTCACTGTTCTCATTATTACTTAAATTCTGAAATGAATGTTATGACATGATATGATACTGATAACTGGATATGCATGCATGCGAATCTCTATACGTACCCCAAGGTACCTGCTGTGCTGATCAGGCTGATGAACACAGGGATTCGACATCCTGGCCAAGTAGGCTGAACATTCTAGCTATTGGCTAGAAAGCTGAATACTGAAATGCTGAGCAGACTGACTGGTGTCAGAATGTTGGGTCCCACAGATGCCCCATCGAGTTCACCCCAAAACTGAAACCCATACATTGGGTTCTGAATGCTGAAACTACTGAATTCAGATCTCTGGATCCTCTTTCAGATTATATGTTGTATCATGCTATGCATATGCTGTATTTTTATCTGAAATCTGGATTATCTGATGTCAATTAGGCCTTGGAGG
>JAJEJH010000848.1:0-78713 GCA_026122585.1 Anacardium occidentale
GAAGAAAAACAAAATGAGAAATATGTAAAAAAAAAAAAAACTGTGAGATTGAATTGCATGAAATTTAGAGTAGAATCGTGAAAACAAAAAAAAGATTAAAATTTTATTTTATATTTAAATTTTGATTCATTAAATTAATTTCCCAAAATAGGTATTACATAATTTTATTCATTACATTAGCAAAGCCTTATCAATCTGTAACACCTCATTTGGTGATTCCACCATAAGAAACTGAGCGAGCAAACAGCTGATTATTCCTGGTTATTTTGCGCGGTATTCCTTGTTTGAATTTATGTTAAGTTAACGGCTCACTTTCTCCGGAAAAGAATAATCGACTCTCTCTGTGTCTTTCAACCCTTAGAAGCAGAGCAGTAGCTCTAAATTTCATCAAAACCCTTGAACGTACAATGAAGACCAAGAAGCCACTGAAACAACTCAAACTCTCTGTTCCAGCTCAAGAAACCCCTATCACTTCCTTCTTGTATGTTTCTCTTTCCATTTTAGATTTTGGTTACTGTTTATATTTCTAGATTGGCTCATTTGTTTTTGCCGATCAATTGTAGGAAATTTTTTTTTTAAATCTTTGGGATTCACTTGTTAGCTTTCTTTTTTTGGTTAAGTTGATGTGATTAAACTGAATCAGTTTGAATTTTGTATTGTCAGGACAGCGAGTGGGACGTTTCATGATGGCGATTTGCTTCTGAATCAGAAAGGTTTGCGCCTCATTTCTGAAGAAAAAGAATCCCGTGTAAGTTTTTGATATGGATTCTGGATTTTATCTTGCTTCTTGTTCAGGTTAATGATAGAGTTTTGACTATTTTTGAAGTTTAAGGATTCTCTGTGAACTACCACAAATTGCTCTATAACTCATCTGCTTATAGAAGGCATTAATTACTACAGCCCTGATGATTGATCGCATCCTTATGTCAGTTAATTTACGTATCAAACTCTTGTTACTTGTACATCAGATTTTTTATCCACATGTAAGGACTAATTGTTCTTCAATTTGTGTCTTAAACACTCATAAAATTCGTTTTTTATTGTAATTTGAACAGGCTTCCGATTGCAAGGAGCTCGATTTTGAGTTCTCTTTCGAAGATCTCGAGACAATCAAAGTGATTGGAAAGGGAAGTGGCGGTGTAGTACAACTTGTTCGCCATAAATGGATTGGAAGACTGTTTGCATTGAAGGTAATTATAATATCAACTAATATGCTTATGGTTCCTTTTGGGCTTGTATATATAAAACTCTATTGACACGTTTAACATATATTCTTCAACCATTTGCTTGTTTAAGAGTTCTAAAAATTATTTTGTACTGATCGTTAGTATCTTTCCTTTACTCATCCACTTGCAAAGAAAACAAGAGAGTTTATGGTGTTTAAATTTTTAGAATTATAACAGAAACATATGACATATTTCCCCAAAAATACTTATTATTTCGGTTGGTATTCGTGATTTTAGTCCTACGCAGATTCTCAGTGCAAAAGTATGTCAAATTATTAAGGCATCACAGTTCCGGATCAGGAAATTTGATTTCTGAACCATTTGGAATTTCATTGAGTTGTGTATTACAGGTCATACAGATGAATGTACATGAGGAGATCCGCAAACAGATTGTGCAAGAGCTGAAAATAAATCAGGCATCGCAATGCTCCCATGTAGTAGTTTGCTACCACTCTTTTTATCACAATGGAGTTATTTCTCTTGTGCTAGAGTATATGGATCGCGGTTCTTTGGCAGATGTGATCCGTCAAGTTAAAACAATTCTTGAACCATACCTTGCCGTTGTGTGTAAGCAGGTCTGTGAGCTTCCTTCTTCTGAATTCAATGTTCCACTGCCTGTGCTACAAAATTCAGTTGCAACATTTCAAAAAATTGTCTGCATGTGAATAAATAGCATATTTCCTTTTGTATATATTCGAGGTTTTGCAAAGTCTCGTGTACTTGCACAATGAAAGACACGTAATACACAGGGACATAAAACCATCCAATTTGCTGGTAAATCATAAAGGTGAAGTGAAGATTACTGATTTTGGTGTCAGTGCAATGCTCGGTAGCTCTATGGGTCAAAGGGATACATTTGTTGGAACATACAATTATATGTCGGTGTGTGAACATTCTATTGCACTTATCACATTTAATTCCTCGATCTCTATATTTCTTTGTAATCATTCCTACTACATACGCAGTATAGTTCATGCAGAATATTGACTTAAATCTTTGTTTTTGTTTTTTCGTCTAGCCAGAAAGAATTAGCGGGAGCACTTATGACTATAGCAGTGATATATGGAGTTTGGGCATGGTAGTACTTGAGTGTGCTATTGGGCGTTTCCCTTATATGCACTCTGAAGACCAGCAAAGCTGGCCTAGCTTTTATGAGCTGTTGGAAGCAATTGTGGAAAGCCCACCACCAACTGCTCCACCAGATCAATTCTCACCGGAATTTTGTTCATTTGTATCATCCTGGTAGCTCAAATAGATGTCAATTACATGTATTAATATTGTCTTAATGTGTTGTCTTTTCTTTTAGTTGCTTGTATTCCTTTTTTCTTTTCTTTTCTTTCTTTTTTTTTTCTTTTTTTTTGGGTCATTTTCTATGCTGATAGTTTTAGATATCAATCCATTATTATATTTCTTTTAAGAGCCTATCACGAGGATCTGATGAGTACGCCTGTGGACTTCATTCTGATAATATGCCATAAGTCAGTTTCAACTACTTGAAATTTGAGTCTCATAACCTGAGCTTACATCTTCAAGTTTGCTTCTGAAATTTAAAGACCCTGATTTATTACACAGTTACATCTACTGCCACATACTTTCTCTGTTGTTGAATTGAATGGTCTGAGTGATATAATACACAAGTTGCCCAATTTTTTTTTCCAAATGAGTATACGTGGTCAGTTGTCAATTAACATTGTTGCAATGACACCATGAGAACATTTGTCAAAATATTTTGAATTGGCTTGATAACTTTATTATCCTTATATATATGTATGTAGTTATCTGGACCACAATCTATTTAAATATTGTGTTTTGACTACCAAATTCTTTCTCATTTTCAGCATACAGAAGAATCCACGAGATAGGTCATCATCGTTGGACCTCTTGGTAAGTTATCAATCGTACTGCATAGTTCATTTCACATGCTCTTTATTCCACAAGTTTGGTGCTTTTTTCCTCTTAAGGAAGAGTTGATTCACGTATGGATGATTTTTTGCGCTTCCAGGGTCACCCATTCATCAAAAAGTTTGAATACAAGGACATTAATCTTGGGATTTTGGTTGGTAGCTTGGAACCTCCTGTTAATTATCCAAATTAGTTTGTCTTATAATGACATTTCGATCCTAATATGAATTTTCCAGTGTATCAATAATCTTTATAAGCCAAAATGCTTTATATAAATCAATTTTACAGATTGAGTATAATATTTCAATTGTAGACAACTTAATGCAAAATTGGGGTATCCTTCTGCTTACAGTTGAAAAGAGGGAGGATAATATATTTTAGATAGGCATGGGCGGCCTTGTGCCTAATTTCATGCCAATTTAGTTAGTTGGATTTGGTAGGTTTCCATCCAATTAGTATTCCCAAATTCAGGTTTTTAACAGTGACAGAAGAAAAAAGAGAAGAAAGAAAACTCCCCCTTGCTAAAATATTCATCAATGTGGTATGACAATTAACAGACTCAGTTCTATCCATTTCAGGAAATATTTTTAGATTTTATATTAATTTGAGAAAATGAAGGGACTTATTTATGAAAAAAGAAAAATCAGTTGGCACCCACTGACCTAAATGGGGAAGGATAAAGTAATTTGTTAGAGGAAAATACTAGAAAAACATTTAAAACATTAATAATAATAATAATAATAATAATAAAAGAAAAGGTGAGCTGTCCAAGCTGTAGGCATCGCATTTTATGGATAAGATTACTGGAAGAATTAAATTGGCAGCAGCTAGCATAGCATGTGGTGGCAGTTTGGGTGCCCATCACATACCCACATCCTTTGCCTTTATCTCCTAAGTCAACCTTCTTATCCATACCTACCTTAATTTCCCCCCTTAAAAATAAAAAATAAATCTACGTAATATATGTTTTAAAGATTCGGGATTTTTCACGATAAGGCAAACATGTACAGCAGGGAAGGCTGCATAAAACGAGTGAAATACAAATAAAGTTAGTAAAAAGCCAAAGGACTTGTGGCCACCCAAGGTTTGCTGAAAAAAAAAAGTTTCGTTCTCTAATTTTTTTAAATTCGAACACTTAATTTTGATTTTTTATTTATTTTTTTATTTTTTTAATAAAATAATTAAATTATTTTTATTATAAAAATAAAAAAAATTATCGATAAACAAATCAAAAGACTAAAAATAACTTTTTAATTCACAGAGAGATTAGATTTAGTTGTTTTGTTTAGCAGAGAAGACTAGATCGATTTTTTCTAGTATTGATAAAAATAATCAAATTTAATCATCTTTGTCATCAATTGTAGACGAAAATTGTCGTTGAAGTCAAAGTCAATCATTTTCAATTGTCTTCGCCAAAAAAAAGGAGGTCGATTTAGCCTCCTTTACCAAACGGCCTAACCGTCCCATGAACCAAGAGATTATTTTCAGTCTCCAAGTTCTTTTATAAGCAACTACCACCACCGATGACACTATCAAGGCGATGGTTTTATTTAATTTTTATATTTTTTAAATTTTTTTATAATTTATTTTATTATTATTTTAATATTTTTATGAAATTTATTTTATTATTTTTAAAATTTTTTATTAAAAAGATGAAAAATATTTTTTATTATTAAATTTTATCTATTTATCATTAAATTTAACTATTAATTTTAATTTATAAATAAATATTTAAATATTTAAAAATTAAAAAATAAAATTTTATCTCCCCAACAATATGTCCTCTACCTCGGTAAAAAAGGGGCCAAATGATTTTCTTGGATCACATCCATGGCCACCAAAAAACGGTGTCGTCTGCTGAGTGTAGAGATTCGTCTTGAGCATAACTTTTACTTTGTGTTATTGGCCTTGAAATGTGGACATGTGCAAATTTGTCATGGCTTTATGAGGCAAAGTTGCCAAAGACGGACACCTGAGTTTAAGCCAAATAAAAAGAAGTGACTCGGATATGGATGCCTTCAACATTAGACCTTATCCTTTTTCCTAGTAGTATGAGAAAGGAAATAAGTTTAAACCATAAACAGTTGATAATTACAAGTCTCTGCACATTATATTTTATTATAAAATTGTCAACATTATCCAATGTTTATATATATATATATATATATGCACACACTCAAACACGCATACATGCTCCCTCTTCAAAGACCATAGAAGAAAAAGTCTACTAAGATCTTGAAGAATCAAACCAATAATTCAACTTACGAATTTTTGTGAAGTGGGTGTGGATCATGGATGGTAGCAGCAACCAGATGTTTGAACATCTGAGTTTGAAGAAAAAACCAGATGAAAAGTGGGTGAATATAGAAGGTGGTAAGGATAATTCTGAGTCAGTATCATCTGTTGAATCCTTAGAAGATTCAACAAACTCTGCATCTTCTTCACTGTTTTCATCAGAGTTGATGGAGGATGCCTCTTCTTTAGGATCATGTATATCTTCTTCATCATCTTCAAACGGACCTCTGTATGAATTATCTGAGCTTGTTGCTCAACTTCCCATCAAGTAAGTATTCCCGGAGAAGAATGATGATATCTTTTGTTCTTGATCAATAAATATAGTTTTTATCCTCTAAAGCGTCCAATTTTTGGTTAAGCAGGAGGGGTCTTTCAAAGTTTTATCAGGGGAAGTCTCAGTCTTTCACATCTTTAGCAAGTGTGAAGAACCTAGAAGATCTTGTAAAGAAGGGAGCTCCTTGTAGATTAAAAATGAAGTCATGCAAGAGCTATGCAGCTGGGTTAGATTGCCACAGGAAGTCATACAGTCCCAAGGCCACGATCTCAAAGAAGTCTTCGACTAGCAGAGGATCTGTTTTGTCATCGATAGGTAGAAGTAATTCAGTGAGTGCTTGCAGGCCGTCACTACAGAAGAACTTTTGACATGGGCAAAAGTGATATCGGAACTTCCATGTATAGGTAGCATGCCAGCTTTATAATTTGGGTTTTTTTTTTACTAGTTAAGCTTGAGAGTTGAGATGATGTTAATATGTCTTACAATTGGAGGCTTTATCTACATTCTTCAGCCAATTATGTAATGATTTTTTTTTTTTTTTTTTTTTGAGAAGAAGAAAAAGATCTTGAACTTGAATGGAAGTTTTTTATTATGAAGCGCTTGTTAGGAATCTGGATCTTCAACGCCTGAATTAACAGCAACAAAACCCACACTCAAATCTGGAAAATCACTGCTCTTTATGTGATCTCAGAGAACTCAATTGGTTCATACACAAATCTTTCATGGTGAATGAAATCAAACAACAGAAGGAAATAACACAAGGATAATCCGATAAGACCTCCTAATCAGCCAAATGCTACCCAAACCTTCAATTCTCTTTTTCATGCCCCAAAATTCCTTCCCCTACGGCCTATAATGCTCATGTGGCATTCTTCTGATCATTGGAATCTTCCAAATTCTCTCCTTTTAACCATATTTGTTTGTTGAGTCGCCTACTGTACACCTTCAAAACCAGGGTTCTAACGTTACTCTCCCCACTTAAGGCGCACCTTGTTCTTAACATGAAGGAGTGGAAATTGTTCCTGGATCACGTAAGCCTTTTCCCAAAGTGTTCTCACAAGTGGGTAACCCCTTCCATTCGAATAGCATTCAATAGTGCCATCAGCATGGACACTTTCACCCAGGACACGTTCAGGTAGCAAAACCAGCTCCGCATCTTCAGAACGGCAACTGGAAGGGGCTAATAAGGACTAATAAGGACATTAGGATCTACCCTTTGCTTGAGTTGTGGAACATGAAAGACGGTAAGCCACTTCTCCAATACGTTCGGTGATCTCAAAAGGCTCATAGAAGCATGTACTTAGCTTCTCGATTGGGTATTGTGCCGGTAAGATAAATTGACAAGGTTGGGTCTTCAAATACACACTTTCCGCCGCTTGGAAAACCACTTCCTGACATCCCATTTTTCAATATTTACGCAACCTATTCTGAGCATTAGCAAGGGTGGTTTTAAACTGCCCCATGGATAATTTGGCTGATGAGTGGAACGTTCTCTAACAATTAAAAAACGTGAGTTCAAGTCTCCATGATATTAGACCAATATTAGCCTTTTGGTTTTATCCGATGGAGTTTGATTGGTAAGTTTTACTGGTTTAGTATAATTGGTGATCTAGAAGCCAAATAAATAAATAACGTCCTTGGTTATAGATGAATGTTTGAGAGATAATAAAAGTTGATCAATTACTACTAGGATTGTCCACTCCTAGAACTTTAGGTAATACCCTAATAAAATAAACAAAAATATCTTCCCATCCTACAAAAGCATCGACGATGGTTCGAATAACCTAAACAAGGCTCATGACATTATATTTGTTGTGTGGACAAATCTCACAATTAGCCACAAATTTCTTTACATCGTATTTCATTCCTTACCAATGTAATACAGAAACCACTCTCTTACATAATATATAAAGCCACAAATGTTCCCCAAAGAGAGCAACATGAAATATGTGCAAGTATTAAGGCAGAAAATAAGGTCAAAAGGGTAAAATCAACTTGTTTTTGTATTTATAAAAGAGTGTCATTCTTAGTGTGACTACTCAGATCCACTATTAAGTAACATCCCTCTTCAAACAGTTATCTAACAAGTGAATGTACGCACAAAAATACTTGTCACTATTTTGACTTAAAATTAAATATGTAATTACTCAATTATTTAACATAAGTAATTGCATAAGCAAAATAAATAAAACTTCAACGTACTTCATATATTATCCAAAAGAATGCAAAAGAAACTTTTAATAGTAATTATCTTATGAATAAGTGAAATTGTATTGTACAATAATAATAAAGAATAAACATAACATAACAGTTCTCTCATGCTCTCGTTTAACTGACTCGTATCTTCACAACCATCACTTGTTTATTACCTACAAAATATGATATAAAATAAATACGTGTTTAATTCACACTTAAGCAAATAGGTGATGACTAAGCACCTTCATTTTACTTATCTTTCTTTACCTGTCATTTTTTTTATCGTTTTACATATCCTTTTTCGTAACATCATCATCTAGAATATATATTGTTATACTTAATTATAATAACAAAAGATATAATGCATAATGTAAAACATTTTTAATTTTGTGAAAACATTTTGTATAATACTTTTGAAAATTGTATTTGCCTATATTAATTGGGTTAGACTATGATTAATGGAAAATTTATATTAAATGTGTTTAATCATAATTAATGACAAAATTTATGTTAAACACGTTTAATCATAATTAATAACAAAATTTATGTTAAATGCGCTTGATCATAATTGTCATCATATATATATATATATAACACACAACAAGAATTTTCAACACAAAATTTTCATTCAAACAAATATTTATCCCCTTTCTTAAAAGATTTCAATTCATATTTTTCAATCAATTTCGAAAATATATATATAAACACTCTCTCTAGCTCATGTAATTCTATGAACATAGCATAGTAGGCAAACAATGAGCATCCAATAATTCATTTCTTCCCTGGCTTATATTGTTTAACTCAATAAAACAATTTTAAAATTTGATACTAATTATAAATAATTGATCACAAGGAAATTATAATTTTCATGGATAAAATTTATTAATAAATATATGAAATATAAATTAATTTGATTTTTAAAATCATTTAAGAGAATTATTTGCAAAAAAAAAGATACCAATTATTAAAAGTTTGAAAATTCTATAAAAGCTTAAATACAATCGTGTATTATACATGCACGGTAATATATGTTTGATTATTAAAAATGCACGGTTGTGTGACTTTAAGCATGGAACATTAATTGAATAGAATTTAAGCACTTTTGATTGATAGAAATACATGCACAATCGCGTACTACCATAAAACCAAAAAATCGTAGCAAAATTGCAGTTCAAAATGAAAGGTATGAATTTGATATTAATTCAAAACATAAAAAACCAATTGAAATTCATTTTAAAGCATTGATACCAATTATTAACAACATTTAAAGGCATTTAAACACATTTTAAAAATTAATGAAATCATTTCATGCAATTTTGAGGAAAATAAACTCATTTTCAAAACATTTAAACACAAAATCAATTAAAATGTTACAAGACATGGAACTTACACATTTTAATCATAAGGAATAATAATGTATGAATTCATGAGCCATATGATTTCAAGTATAATAATTTAAACCCTTTTAACATGAATTCAATTAAGTATGTGTTGCAATTACAAACATAAACATATAACCTACTTGCAACTAATCTACTTAAAATATTCAAACATAACAGGTAGCTATAGACATATTTAGACGCAAATATTACAACATGACATTTAATTCATCATCATCCAAATAATAAAATGTAGATAAGTTATGAATACCTACTTAGAATGACGAGTTTTCAAAACCTTGCAAAGCCAAGTTATTCATCTTTCCTTCTTTTAGCTTCAAGACATACTCATAAAAACAAATTTAACCCCTTATTGAAATCAGTTGTTAAAAAAAACTAATCGTTTAAAAAATTGATCTTTAATTTCTTAAAATTAATTAAATTTTTTGAAAATAAGAGTCCAAACCTTAATACTAATTATTAAATCTCAATATAATAAATGACTAATCCTAAAAAGGTGAATAGGAGTTCTGAGCTTTTTCTAACTTTCAAAGCTTTTCACCCAAAAAATCAATTTTAATGCAAATAAGATTCAACCAAGTTATTCAAACAATTCAACATAATTAACAATCAAAGAGATAGGAGTCTTGAACGACAAGCCTCCTACATGTACTTCTTCAAGCAAACACACTCGAAGCTTTACTAGTTCTTCAGAATTTTGCCTAAACATTTGCAATAATTGATTCAAGATTTTATCTACTACTAGTTATATAAGATTATGACCACCATAGTTATACAAGATTACATCCAACAATAGTTATCTGGGATTTTGCCCTTGCACTAGTTTCACGAAATTATGTCTAAACGTTTGAAACAAAAAAACCAAGAGAATAAGTGACTCTATTAGGTTGATACAAATCTTAAGCTCATGTACAGTCTCTTAAAGATTTACAAATAAGTTTTAAAGAGAGATAAGAGAGAGAAGAGAGAACAATATGATAAAAACTTATTATATTGTGTTCTCTAACTTTTTTATATTTAAGTTTGCTCCAATTTATAGGATTACAAATGAAAGAGCCACTAGAACAAATTTGAGAGCCATTGGTAAGAAACTTAGGAAGACACACAACCATGCTTCCTTCATTAATTATCATTAACAACTCTCCAATGGTCAAATTTACCATACCGCACTAACCACACACGGGCCTGTGACACAGTCATGTGCTTTCATATCTTCAATGCTTTAGAATTCTACAAGGTCTCATAGGAATGGAGCACAATATCCCTATGAGCATTTTACCTTTGCACGAGTGTGTATCCAGGTGTTCACTTTTACTTCTAGACTGGATATACACAGGAACTTTGGCAATGCCTCTTCAATCTTCTCGACACATAGTCATGTGCTCATGCAACATATGGTCATATGTCCATGCATTCTTCACACGAGACATCTACACAGCTAAACAATTCATGTATAATCTTGCACAAGTCATACACGATGTGTGACATAGACACTCATGATTGTGTGTCTAGTCAAACTTGTAAAATTAATCTTTTATCCTTCTTTGTCATGATTAAATTCATGTTAAGACAAGTTAGAAATATTAACTTACGTTATTCATCATATCAAAACATATAGGGGTCCAACAACACAAACTCTTATACATTTAAGCTACCATGCAAGAAACTACTCAAATCTTTGCCACAGCCAATAACTTTAGTTCATATTGTTGAACGTCAAAATATAATAAATAACTAATATTAAAGGGGGGGGGGGGGGGGAATGGAATTTTCACAAACATTTTCCTAACTTAAAATTCTTTTCACCCATAAACAAAGTTATACATACAAATAATAAACTAAGCAATTCACTCAACCAAGCAAATAAAAGCATGTGAACAAAATAAAGAGTAAAGGAAGAGAGAATAGCTTAGTCAATTTATAATTGTTTGATGTTTCTTCACAAGTCTCCGACATTCACTCCTCCAAGCAACCCCGTTTGAAGTCTTTTCTCCACTATCTTCAATAATCAAGAAGATATAGTAAATTTGATTTAAGAAATTTCGCCCTTTATACTAGTTTTGATATAATAAATTGCATCATTTACAATAATTTCATGAAATTTCACATAATTACTAGTTTCACAGGATTACGCTCTTACGTTTTTGGATATCAAAAAGAAATATAATATCTCTAATAGGGTGATACAAAAATTAAGCTCACCTACATACTTTCTTAGAGATTTACAATGAAAGTTCTAAAGAGAGCAAATGGAGAAAAATAGATAAAAAGAAGAATGGAGTTCTAAAGCATGATTCTTGAAGTCTTCTTCCTTTAAATTAATTGGCTTTTATAGGGATTGGAGTGAACTAGCCGTTACAACTAATTTGAGAGTCGTTAGGGCAAAATCTGAATAGATGCATGATTGTACTCTTCGGGGTGCACAGTCATACTCTTGACAATGAATGTAGTCCAACGGTTGACTTTTTCATAACATTCCAATCTAGCATGAGTGTGTGTTTCACACGTATATGATCGTGTGTCTTCATATATTCACTTAAATTTTCAAAATATCACACGATTTTGTGTATGATACCCCTCTCAAGATACACACATAAAGTTTGATTTTCATATAGTCATGTGAACTTTTCTACACGGACACGATCTAGTGAGACTATATGACATTTGCACAGATAGACATGCACAAAAACCTTGATAGTGCATCATTACTTTATAACACACGATCATGTTTTTGAAAGCTATATGATTGTGCATCCTTACATCTTATTGCATGGATGTCTACATAGCTTACAAACTCATGTATTCTCTTTATATATGACACACACGATCGTACTACTAAAACACACATGGTTGTGTATCTAGTCAAATTTTTAAAATAAACTCTTCAATTCTATTTAATCATAATCATTTCATGCAATGACAAATTAGATATTTTAATTTAAATTTTTAATCATATTAAAACATACAAGAGTCCAACACATATGAAAAAATTCTTAAAATTACTCTCAAATCCCATTGAGTAACCCCAATCTAACAATATTTTCATAAACCTAAAGAAACCCAAAGAAATATTAGACCTAGCATATGTTCGCTACACAGCCTTTGTTCCGTGGATTTTATAAATTTTTATGCAAATTAAAATGTAATGAAATTTCACAGAATTAAACTAGATATATTAATGATTTACTCAAAAAAAAATCTGCTTAAAACTGATTTAAATTCTCATCTAATATCATTTTCTTTCACAAAACATGAACACTATCAACTATTTCCAGAATTTGATAATTCAAACTTCTGTAACTTTTTATAAATTATATATAACTTATGATATTACGAAATTCTTCAAGATTAAACTAAACATCCTCATAGTTCACTAAAAAATACTCAGCTTAAAATGGATTTAAAAACTTCTCCAAAATCAATTTCTTTTGCAAACTAACTTTTGAATTGTACAAAAACAAATCTAATTAGTCAATCCTATATCACACTTGAATACCAAAATTTTAAACATCAAAGACTTAACAGATTATGCGAAACACTCTTATAGCAGTGTTTCTTCACTACTCCAAATCTTTTGTTTTTGTTTCCTCTTAACAATAAAGCAATCTTTCAATTTATCTCTCACAGTGCTTTATTGGTTTAGAGAAATTTCTAACAAGGTCAAATCTAACTACTCATCACCTTTTACATCCTAATTTTAATTATGGAAATTTGAGATCATCAAAATTTTATTTCACTTTTGCCAAAAGCTTCATCATTAGATAAGACATTCAAAATCTGACTTTCTTATAATAATTGCCTGACCAAATTTTGCCAAAAGTGCTATTCCGAGTGCGATCTCTAGATGAAGGGAATAACTTACAACCCTTTATAATGGGTTATGCAGTTGAACAGTATAATGTCATATCTTGTAAACGGGCACAATCCCAAGAAGATAGAAGCATTTCCTCATAACTGTTGCTGTTGCTTCGCATAGTAAAAGCCTGCTTGTTTCCTCAGCTGACCCAACAACCTATAAGCCACAATAGGAAATTTAGTATGGCATTTATACAATATTCATGCCAATTTCAAGATATTGAAATTTCCTTGCAAAGCAACCTCTTTGCTTGGCTAATATATGGTTGACAAAGGGAGCTAAATTATGCTTGGGTAACACCAAGGCAGAACTAGCCAGTTGAGATACTTCCCTATCTCACTTAATACTAGAAAAATGATGAAATCAGTTACAAAATATCTACCACTATATAGAGTCTTGATCGTACCTGACAATTGGAATAAAATTTCGTGAAGTATTCAGATAAGTTGTAAAGATATTCACACAAAACGTTTGGCAGCAGATTACTACAGGCTTCCTCAACAACCTGAAAGGGGAAAGGAAATCACATCAATCATAAGTAAATTTTCCATATGATAAGCTCATAAAATAACATCCCAACCAAGGACAAGATATGCAAAGGAGAAACGTCTACCTCAGAAAATTGTAGCAAATGAAGTCCCAACACACGCTCATCCGCATGATCCAACACTAATGATCCCGTCTGTGACTCATACATTTGTATATTTTTAGAAAAAAGCATAGCAAAGACCACACCTCTTACACAACAAGATGTTAATTTGTGATCCAACTACAGAATATTCCAGTAAATTATGATAAACAGGCTGTAATTTCAAATCCAGCAACCTCTATATTTTGGTAAGATGAATATTCGTAACTTCAAAATATTTGACAATTTTAAACCTCTGGCTTCAAAGGGGAAACACATTGGGTCCATTAGATTGATTAAAGTAGACTACTAAGCCATAGATAAAACTTCAACATAGATTCGTTTCGAAACCATCTGAATATAAGGAAAGCAGCTAATGTGTGGGCTCAAGCTAATTCAACTGCTTAAGTATCCAAGGGTTGAACAAGATATATAGAAATTATTCACATTTGTTTTTTAAAAATAAGTTTATTAATCTCAAGAAATTTTTTTTTTTAAAAGTTGACAATCACTAAAACAAGTAATTATAAATTTATTTATGTGTCATAAATTTAATTTTAATTACATAATCATATAACAGTTTTCAAGTATATATAATAAATAATAAATAAATATATATTATTTATAATATAATTTTGCCCGAATAATCCCTATTTTACAATCTCTTGTTGTGAAATAACTATCTAACAATTTAAGGAATTAATATTAAAAGTGGGTTAAGGCCGGTAAACCCACAGGCCAATCAAATCCACACCAACCCAACTTAATGTTGGATTCAAGTAATGGTGTGGGGTGGGCTGGGTAATATTGTATTTGGGGTGGATTGCCTCAAACCCATATATTGCCATCTACTTAGGTTAGGACACATGCAAAAAATAACAAATGAGAATTTAAACAAGGAATTAAGCATTGTTTTTGCTTCAAATAGAAAACTTACTTTCTTCAACTCTTCGATATCTTTGCCAGATTTCCTGATGATTGAACAGATCCGTGCATGAGCATACAGCAAATAAACAGCAGTATTTCCCTGCCCATATAAAAGTTAGAATGTAAGAACAATTAACTATAGGGATAGTGGCAATCATATGATTAACAATAATGAAAGTGGGTGCGTGTGATTGTTAAATGTAAACATCAACTCCGATAAGAATGCTGCAATGGTGACATATAAACCAAAAGCAAAGGAAAAAGAGAAGAATCCACGGAAAAATGATACTGAGAACTGATCAAACAAAACAACAGTAAATAGTAGAGATGTACCTTATCATTAAGCATCTGATCAAAATTAAATGTATAATTGGTCAATCTGTTGTTCTTCAGGTCAGCATACCTGCCAAGACAAATGTAAATATGTATTAAATATCATAAAGGGAACAGACAACCAAATGAAAAGCCATGGTTATTACAAGGTGACATTATTGTAAGCGTCATTTGATATCCAATTCACATACTATCAATCATTTGTTTTATCCACAAACCTTACATAGTTTATAAGATCCAGAAAATTGTTGCACGAACAAAAATATCTCACCGCATATATTTGATAGAATATATCAACAATCATGGGAAATGATAAATTTCATTGAATACCATAATAATTAAATAATTAAAAAAGGCATATTTCTATAAATATTAGAAAATAAGGAGAAAAAGTCTACTTTGACGTGTTCTTAATGCAACTACCCCACTTTGACAAGACTCCCACCGTTTGCAAACCCAGAATGCCATCCTTTGCTTATATAAGGTGGTAAGATATTTGGACCAAAGGCAATGGCGTAAGTGCAACAAATGATTATTACATCATATATAAACTGTAAAGGGTGTTTATTAGTAAATTCTGATGGTTGGCAGGAAGGAATTGACTATGAAAAATCGATTAATTGCATGAGACTGTTAAGCTATAATATATCTAGAAATAGGAGTCAACTGTATAACAATTCCAAAGATCCACGGAACCAATTTCAAAAATTTTAGAATAGAATGGTTGCCAATATATACTGGAGCCATAACAATATTTCATCAAATAGTGTTGAAGTATCCCTTTCTTTTAATTAATTTCATTTCTTTTTTGTTTTGCTTTCTTTCTTTTCCTGAGTGCATGCATCCTGTGTTGCAAGCTACAACCAATGATTCCAGCGATTCAAACCGTTGCCAAGGAAAGGCTTATAAGATTATAGAAAGCTTACTTAATGGCACCATAACCCACTGCCTCAGCAGTTTGCTCCAGCTCATCCTCAGTCCATTCTTCAGCCTTACCTGGCCACAGAAAGATGAAATATTTTCACACTTGGTGAAATTGAAAGGTAACTCACAGAAGCACATGAAATTCAAAAGTAACTTACAAGGATAAAAACTAAATAAGCACACAATAGCAGACTACGCATACAGTGGGATGGAGCACACATTCAGTAATTAAGAAAAGAAAATAGGTCACTCAACACTATACCACGCTCAATTAGTGCTGTTTTACTGCGACTCTTGGCTTCATCAAGTAAATCAACTAACCGAACTACTTCACTGCTACGAGTCCGAAAACGTTTGCCATCTTCTCCAAGAACAAGGCCAAAACCAACATGGCTAGCTTTAGGATATGTAATACCATCAGATGGAAGCCAACAAGCACGTTTGGCAGCCTGAATATAAAATCATGAGCATGTATTGCCTTCTGATTCCATTATAAAATGCTATTTGCTTATCTCCACAATTGGTACAAGGAAATGATTCTTAGTTTGTAATTTAACCGAAGGGAATTAGCACTAAAATGTCAATGGCAGGTCAAATAACAGGGAAAAAGGAGAGTTTTGACAGTATGCATGAAAACCCACAAAAAGAGAAAACAGGGCATGGCTTTTGATACATACACTGAACACCATATCAAAATGTTGCTGCTGACCAACATCAGTAACATAAATAATCCATTCAGCCTTCTCTTCATTAAGTCGATACCTGCACAATTTAAACAGTGCAATACTAAGTGAACTATTTACCACTTCTATACCACACAAAGAAATGTAATCAAATGAAAGTTGATTAACATAAAAAATGTAGTTGAGTAACTGACAACAGCATATTTCCAAAAATGAACAATTTAAAAACCTCAAAAATAAAGCATTTAGATGCTTTTGAAAATGCACAAGAAAACAGGTAACAACTCAGTGGAAACAGTATGACATGACCATTATGAGATATATTCACAACACCACCAAATGACAATTTCGTAACATGACACTAATTGACAGCAAAAATAGCAACTCCAAACAGGTCAATACAAACTGTCAAACTGTGGCATGCCATAATGTACAAAAAATTAGCAAGATACTAAAACCAGGCATTTGAATTCACTCATCCAGATATCATATTAAGTTTCCACGAAACTTATCTTTTACAAGTGCAAGACTCCATACAACTCCAACAGAGAATTACAATGGGAAGATTCTGTTATTTGTTTACATTTGCAATCATCAATAAGCAACTTCTCTAGCTCTAAATTTTGATTGCTACCCAAAAGAATAAGGCAACAGGTCCAATTATTGATATATAAGAAGTGCAACAAGTTTACAGAGTGCTATGTGTTACGAGCATATATTTGTGAAAATTGTATAAACCACGGGCATAACCCACTCTATTTCAGTCTTTCAGGATCATGTAAGATATTTATCATCATTTCTCATCAAAATAGCAAATAAAACACAACAAACAGAAAAAAAATAAGACTTTCAAGATCTACAGTTCATTGGCTCCAGAATTTTATTTTCAAAACGGAACAGAAGAATAATAGAACAAAAGACCAACCAGATTGCAGTTAGATCTGTTGAAGCATAGTTGAAACCACCATCACTCTTAACAACAATAAGAGGTATGTTAACTCCTTCAATAAAGATCACACGAGCACCCTGACTTTCTTCAACTAATCCTAGCTTCGTCAATGCCTCAATCACGCCAGGGATATACGGATTATAAAAGCTTTCCCCCTGTGAACAAAGAAAAATAATATAATACAATCTAAATTTTCCCTAATCGTTTGTATTAATCAGCTAAAATTTTGAAGAGATCTATGCAGTAAATCAACCTGGAAAAACAGCTCAGCTTGTTTGTAAACAAGCTCAAATCAAAATATTCTAAATCTTTCTTTTTTTTTTTGTCAAGTCACAAAAACCACAACTCAACATCTATACATACAATCAAATCTTGTAAAATAAAATTCCAAAAATCAAAAGGTAAATTTTCATTTCAATGGTATAGCTGAAGTTGAATTTTTAAAAATAAGGTTCTTCAAAACCTTTCTCTCTATCAGAACATACAAATGCGCAGGTGGCTGTGCAACTTAATTTCATTCTCCATTTACGCTTCCAAAGGTCAACTCATTTAGCAAAACAGGTATTCCAGATTAATAAATACAACAAGTTTCCAGCTACATTTATCCTGGCACAAACAAAATATTTTCTTTATAAATGCACAAGTTTCTAGGGAATCCATGAGTGCCCATGAAAAGTTAGCACGGTGCACAATCTCAGAGAGTTATATAAAGCTAATCATTTACCTTCTCCTCTAGCTGAACTCTAAGCCGTTGATAGACCTTATCAAACTCTCTTCGACTGATCTCACAGATTTGAGCCCAAGCCTGGTGATACCTGGGTTCCCCGCCCTGTAATGATTTTGGCATAACAAGAATACATAGGGAAATTTACACATGAAAAATTAGAAGTCTCACAGACCTTTAAAAGATCTTTCAGTGTAAACAGTTCACCTGGAGCTGAACCACAGCCTTTTGCGCTCTCTGCTTAAAAGCAGGATCAGAATCAAATCGCTGTTTGGATGCCTTGTAGAATGCCTAATAGAATACCACCAGAGTTAGATTCGTAATAACCATCAGCTTCTTCATGTTTTCATTTTTTTCCAAGCAAAATATGTCTTATTAGATTCTTTAGCACCAAGAAAATAACTAATTTCAAATATTGGTTCATCATTTCTACATGCTTAAAAGTTTCTGACAAAGTAAAGGAGTAAAGGCCAACAAAAATCATACACCATAAAAGTTTTGTAAACAGTTTTTTGTAATTTTTATCAAGAGCTGATCACTTAATTAGACATTACAGATTATAGCTTCCTTGTTAATATATGAGTATTCTTTAACTGAAAATTAGAAGACCCACTGTCTTCTGTTCAACACAAAAAGCAGAGTCTTCAACGAACACAATGATATTTTTTCTTTTTGTTTACCCTTTTTTCACAGGAACTTTATAGCATGAAGTTGTACTAATTTAAAATTAAAAAAAGGGGTCCAGGATTGCAATTCAAAGTGCTATTTTTGGTCAGTTTCTATAAATATTAGGCTTCAACATTCCAAGATTATTAATATTATTCACTCACCTGTAAATCTCCAATGGCAGTTTCATTAACATCTTCATAATTTGGAAACTTTTCAAAGAGATATTCAATCAGCATACCAAACTGCAAAATATATTTGAAATCTTTAAGCTGGATGGAATGATGAAGTGAAATGAAGGTTGGAGTATTAACAGAATCAATAATACACCGAAGAGATTAGCCAACCTATCAAGAAGATGAACTTTATAATCATAAAGGACACAAACTTTGACATAGAAGAAAATCATCAATCATCAAGTTGCAAACTCAAAAACAGTATCCACAAATTGGGATTTCATCTTTGCAAATTATTCAAGATTCTAAACAAACATATATATATATATATATATATAAGAACTACATGTTGTATAGCAAATAAACTCTTAAGAAAAAATTCAACTTGATATCTTCTGTTGGGAAATAATTCACCTCAGGTAGGAAAAATATTGAAAAACAATGCACAAATAATGGCACTTTATTAGTAGTCTAAAATTAATGTTGATAACTTAAGCCTTTAAAAGACATGAGAAGCATCCACACAGAGGATACATATTTTCAGAAACCAAATCTACCTGTGTACCCCAGTCACCAACATGATTACGCCTAAGAACTTCAACATTGGAAAATTCAAGCATTCGGGCAAGCGAGTCACCAATAATAGTAGACCTCAAATGGCCAACGTGCATTTCTTTTGCAATATTGGGTGAGGAAAAGTCGACCACAGCCTTTTTCACACAAAGCCTTGGTGCCCATGTTTCAATACCATCAATTAGCATCTTCTGAATAGTCTGCAATGGCAATCAACAAATAAGTAATCTTGCAAAACTATTGACAATTATTATAAAACAGAGGACATATGGTAAAAAAAAAATTACAGATTTGAATAAAAAAAGCATGACAATCAGACACCTTAGCTATCCAATTCTTTGCTAACACGACATTCACAAATCCAGGTCCTGCCACAGAGCAAGACTCTATCATTTCGGATGGAGGAAGATTTTTCATGATGACCTAACCAAGAAAAAATATTGCCAACAATTATTTGAAGCAAGCAAGTTAATCCAAAAGCGAGGTCATCCATAATCAAAACAGAACGTAGAACCATCCAGAATGACAATATAAATACCTGTCCAACTGATGGGGGACCCCTAAATTCAGTACCCTTTCCTTTAATTTTGGACCACAGACCCATGGCATTATTGCTGCATCAAATTTAAACAAACTCATACAGAAGGCATATAAAAAATGAACTTAAAAACTCAAATAAAGGTCTAGTTTATACAACACTTCTAAAGAAAACTATTTCTCATACATATTTTCAGGCTACAAGCAGAGTATCATACCATTGGTAATCACCAAATTTAGCAGTGCAGGCAGCAACTAATGGTTCTACATCTGGCTCATTAGGTACTGTTGTTTTAAGTGATTCATAGAACAGTTTTTCTAATTGTCGCTTTACATTGCCCACATTTTCTTCTTCCTGTATCACAAAAAGTCACCAGTTTCAAGTTTCAGGACAACTCAGTTGCACCAGACATGAACCTCCCAGGTAGACATGATAAAAATAAATAAATAAATCAATCAGCTAACCTTAGCCATGCTTGCTATTGTACTAGTCTTCGTTGCCAATGCAAGCCTTCTAGATGTTGCCCTCAAAAGGTCTAATCTAGTTTCGCAATTAAAACATAAATTACTCCGATTAATAGAATAATTTACTGAATAGAAAAAAAATAGAACAGAAGGCCCGCCCGAACAACCAATGAATCAGTTCAGGCTAATCTTCGAATTTTCAACTTTCTTTCTGAAGAAATAAAGCAGCAAATTCCATGGAATTTAGATTGTAATTTCATTTTAAACAAAAGCATATCCAGCAAACAACTACAAAACTAAATAAATTATTAATGCTAAAAGAGAAAAATCAAAAATGAACTAACATGCAATTAGTCCAAGTTAAGTATAGAGCAAAAAATAAAATGAATTTCAGATAATGCAAGAGCAAGCAAGTGTTTGAGCTGTTATTTATCTTGAACACAAATAGAGAAAAGAGAGGAAAGATTTGAAGGCTCACCAGAGGCAGAAAGTGAAGAAGAGTGAAAACAAGACAGTCGATTTAAGGAGAGGAACGGAGAAGAAGAAACCGGCGCCAGTACAAGGGTTAAGGACCCTATGGCTCTCATATCTTAACTTTATATATCTATTTGGTTTTGGTTTAGAGCTGAAGACCAACCCTCGTTCGCTCAGCCTAACTTCCCTATTCACCCAGAATCCCCCTTCTTTAACATGATTGGGCTTTTTGCGAATCCAATTCTTCTCACCTCTATTTTTTGTCGGGTCCGGTTGGTCTCCCGTCTCCCCATGGGGTGTTGACATCGCTGCCACCGCAAGATTTATTTTATTCTCGAATTACTATCATTTTCCTACCCAAGTTTAGCCTTAAAACCCTTGTTGAACCCCAACGTAAAAAATTATATTTTTTCCCTCACAATTTAACAACTTTCTAACGAAAAAAAAACTGGTACAAATACAAAGATTATAGCTACCATATTACCCATGTAACAATCTCCCTTTGTTTTCTTCTTTTCCTTTCTTCTTCTCCTTACTGTTTTCTTCTCCTCCATTTCTTTTTCCTCCTTCGGTTTTCCCTCATTTTGTCTTACCTTTGTTTCACTCAATTATATTGACAAAGATTAGCTAGTTGTCTATATTAGGAGTTTTTTCTTGAATATATTAAATGAGTTTTGTTTATTCTTTGCTTTATTAGTTAAATAATTAATTCAAAGTAAGGCGCAATTCTCAAATGGAGGCACGACAATTTTGCATTTTTTAATAAATACAAAAAAAAAAGATTGATTAATTACACCGATATGTCGTTTAATGCTATCAAAAGTATTTAAACTCGTTAAGCATGAGAGTTTCTTTAAAAATAAACAATTAATACGTTGACTCTGTGAAATGTGCCTTATTTTTTATACATAACGAATAGATAAATTAATTGTATAAATGTTGAAGGAGAAGATTTGAGTGGTGGAGTGTTTTTGAAAAGACTAAATATATTGAACATTGATGTGGTGGAGTTTAGATGCACTTATTTTTAATATATATTAATTTATCTATCACTTATTTTTATTTTAATGAATTCCAATCTTTATTTTTTTCTTAAAAAGTAATTTTTTAATTTAAATAAATATTAATTTAGATTATTAAGAGATTTTTTTAAAAAAAATTAAAGAATAAAGATAAAAATGACAAAAAAAAATAATGATGAAGGATAAAAATAACTAAAAATTATTGATAATAATACTATAACAATATATTTTGTGTTATTTAAATATATAAAATATGCTATAAAATAGTTTTATTTGCAATGATAATAGTAAAAAAGAGAATACCAAGAAATAAAAATAATAATACCCTATTGTCAATGATGAAGTCAATAATAGAAAATTGATAATAATATTTTAACTATTAAATAAGTAATAATAATAAGGCCACGGCCTATTCACACTTAAATTTTGCTTAAATGACAAATTTCTAATTAAAAAGTTTTAAAAAATTAAATATCTATCTATTGATCAAAATCAAAAGAATATTTTTGTCTTTTTTAACAAAAATTAAAAAATAATAAACTTAATGGTAACCAGATATTTGACAATTATATGTAATTTGATTAACAGTAATTACTATCATTAATAACATTATTAATAGAGATGATTACTTTTTCAAAATTTTTATTTTATTTTTAAAATTTTTTTATTATATTTTAATATTAATTTATATTAAATTTTATTTTAATATTATTTTATAATAAATTTTATTTTAATATTAATATTATTTATTTTCATAAATGATATTTTAGTGTTAAAATAATAAGGGCGGGTATTTGGTTTCTTTAAACTTTTTTGGTGGAATCTTTTTATATAGGGAAACCTTGGGTGGGAATTTGTTAGTTAGCCTAATAATAATAATAATAATAGAAAGTGGTAGTTGCCTTGAAGCGCCATTGTGTGTCAACCACGCACCTTGGGCTTGGGAACCAAGGCAGACAGCCGTCGTCTCTGTCAATGCGCAGGTGGGGGTGCCTCCGAGTCAATAATATTAAGGCTAAAGGACTTGTTCGTCCCAGCGATTATTTCAACCATAAAATTTTATTTATTGAGTTTTGAAATTTTAAAAATCTTTCAATTAATTAAAATTAATAATTAAAAAATATTTTTATCTTTTGATAATAATAATAATTTTAAAATTAATATAATATATTTTATAAAATTAATAATATTATTTAAATATTAAAATAATAATATAATAAAATATAAAAAACATTAAAAAAATAATATCATCATTAAAATTGATGGTCAAATTGATCATCTCTTAAATCAGGTAACATTTTTAGGCTACCTGATTCAGTTTTAAATTGTCATCGTTATTGGCACCATTATTAACAATCATCACTTTTTTTAAATTTTTAATATATTTAAATTTAAATTTAAATTTTTAAATTTTTTATTTTATTGTAAGTTTTAATATTTGTATACTTAAATATTATTATATATTTTTAATATAATATTTTATTTTTTGATAAATATATTTTGGTTATTTTATAGAAAATTTTGACAAACTTAAATGAAAAATATTTGATGTGTGAATGTTTAAATTTTATGAAGTTAAAAGATAAAAATTTTTCACCAAAAAATGCTTTGGAACGAATAATTCCTTTGGCCTAATATTAGTTGTATCAAAATACAATACCTTTATTATCATCAAAATATTCTAACTTTGGTGAAATAATTTAGAGAGAGGGAGGGAGGGAGGGAGGGAGGGAGGGGAGAGTGGTAAATATTTGTTTTAGCAACAATATCAATTTTATAATATTTCTGTAAATAATAAATAAATAATATTTTATATATATGTAATTTATATATATATATTATATATTTAAATAATATGTTATATAATTAGATGTAAATTTTTTTAATTTAAAACCCAAATATTTACTAGAATTATTAAAAATATATTTATATTATTTTATTTAAATATTATGATAAAAATAAATTTGATATTTATCATGATAAATTAATAATTTTTTAATTTTAAAATTATTATATTTATTCATATATTTTTAAATATTTTATAATTTTCTTATACTCAATTTATTTTAAAATTTAAAAACTATTTATTAAATTTTGAAAAACACCTTTTCTTCTTAACTTTTAAAATCTCTAAAATTTTTAAAAATATATATATTTTATCTTATATATTATTTTGTTTAATTATTATGATAAAAATATGTTTAGATTATAAATATTATTTGATAAATTTATATTAATAAATAAATGATTTTATATTTTATTTTAAAAATTATTATATTTATTTATATATTTTAAAAATATATTATGAGATTAATAATTTATAATAAAATATTTAGGCCTCGTAACTCCGGATGCACTCATTCGTAAAAGATTTTGCCAAATGTACGGTAAAGAAAATTTGAGGCAAAAATATCTCTCTGAGTCACGCAGTCCCACATGCCGAGGACCAGAGGGAAACTCTTCTCTCATTAAATATAGATGAAAATAATGTTGTTCTTATCCACCCAGCACTTTCCACGAATCACAGCGTACCAGACTGATGATGGCTTCAGACTATTTTTCCCCTCTATAAAAGGCTACACATCTACACTCACAGCACACTGATTTTTCATAGCAAAACGAGAGTGAGAATGAAGAAGGCAGAGAAAAGCCACGTCGCCACTGTTAAGGTCAACGGAAAATTAACAGAGGTGAAGATGGACAAGAAATCAGGAAGTGGCTTGAGAGGATCGCCGAAGAAAGGAGGTCACGGAGGGAAGTGGACGTGGTCCGGCGATGGTTATTCGAAGGCTGAGATCGGTTTCGACAAAGAGGTTGTGGATGTCAAAGATCCTAACTATGAAGATCCCGAAGAAACCGTCGTCGTTGCCGTTTGATATGGTCATCATCGTTATTGTCATTTCGATATTCTACTTTTATCTGCTCATATGATGTAAATATTTTATGGTTTTTCCTGACTAGAATAAAAAAATTTCTTCTGTGGAATTTCTTCATATCTGTGATCAATTTAGCGGCGCAGATTTGAAAATTTTACTGATGAGACAATATGGTAATCAAAGCAGCTGCTTTTTGGTTTGAGATTCGACAAAAAATTATTCAAATTTCTGAGGATTTCTTGCGGCTTAGAAATGTTTGATCTGAAATTAACCGTAAAATGCTCAATATTTCTGCTTGATTTTTGTTTGGCTAGCAAATAGTCAATCGGGTTCCGGTAAGACCCATCTCAATCGGATCCATAAAAAAGTACTCCCATTAAATTTGGGAAATGGATTCACGTAGCCGGGTTCGTCAAGCAATCGGGTTAACCATATTTATAAGGTCTTAGCTCAACACTCAATCAGTTAAAGCCAAAATGATCAAACGCCTTAATAATATCAGGAGTTCTATCATTTTTGGTCTTAGAACAAAGCATCCTGGTTAAATGATATTTTATGATGCTTTCCCCCAGACAAGGAATTGGGGAGTAGGATCCTCTTTAAGCTCATTTTCCCTCTACACAATTTACTTGGGAGCTTTGGAAATAGGTGTTGTATTCAAGCGGATTTGGAGTGAATATATTTAAATTTATTTTTAAATTTGGTTTAATTGAATTTGAAATAAATTGTTTGAATTCAAATACGAATATAAATACGAATTATGATTTTGAAAATCAATGAATACAAATTCACATACGAACATAAATTTAAACTTTAATTAAAAAATTTTTAATTATATTTTTAAAAAAAATATAAATATAAATTATACGAATTGAATATAAATATAAATACGAATTGAATGCGAATTATACTATACGAACCGAATGTGAATCTAAACTTCACTATAAAAATTCAATAAATATGAACACAAATACGAATCGAATAGACTCAAATACGAACATATACATGTTTATATTTGATTCAGTTTGAATCTAATCCTAGTATCCAGTGTTGATTCCTATACTCAATTTTTTTTTTTAACTCATCTAAAAATGCTCCTAGGAACTTTTCAGACCTGTAGTGTAGGTTATAACTTTAGATTTGAACTTAAAACATTTCTTACATTTAAGGATAGATTCAAGTTAAATTAAGTTTCAGTTTATGTTTGAATTTGTTGAGTTTGAACTATTATTATAGCTCAAGCTGAACAAAGGTTAGACAAGTCAAGTGATCAAAATTATATTTTTTTGATACATATTAGTTAAAATAATATCGTTTTCATCAAATTGAATTGAATTTATCAAATTCACGAGTTTTAAAAATCGAGTTCATTTCAAGTTTGAGTTTGACAAATTTTAAGCATTAGACTCAAGCTCGTTTCAGACTCATTTGAGTCAAACATTTGAGTCAAACATGAGCTCCAACCCAAGTCAATTTGGCTCAAATCAAACTCTACTTACAACATGTGTTAAGTACCTTGTGCACATTTTGCTCAATATTTTTCTAGCATTTATACAACTTATCCTCATACTATGTGAATCCCCCTCATTGAAAGTAAACTCATCTTCATCATTTGAGTTGAATCATACTTTCTTCTTCTAATAGTCAATCTCACTTCCATATCTCCCCAAGAAGTCAATTTCTAAAGTTATGTTAAAATTAGACATGTTGAACACAGTTACGTCAACTTTTAACATTCTGCTCTTCATGATCATTATCTCAATCAATAATTACACAATTTCATTAAGTAATTCAGTTTTCATTCTTTAAGTTGCTATGATAGAACTTAATTCTAATCTCTCTACTATGTCTTGTGCTATAAAATAGTGTGTAGCTCTAGAATCAATCAAAGTATAAAAGGTTATTATGGAAAAACAATTAACTTGTGGTTGTTGATGGATTTGCTTTGCGTAACATTGGGGTTCTTCTCCCTCTATGATCAATGTATTGTATATCCAACCCTATAAACATAAAAAAATCATTGTAAAAAAACATATCAAGGTATAATGTAGTGTCGATGGAACTTATCTATATGGTGGATGGGTGCGAGTTGTGTCTTCATATTTTTTTAATATAACCCAATTTATGGAGACCATCTTCAAGTTTTAAACCAAGACATCTTATGAATAGTTGTTAAAAGTTGTAGGGTCATCTACCAACATAACACGACGATTTAAAATCATACTTCTATTTTTAGCACTTAATAGTCCAAAGTGTGAAAAATCAAATAAAATGAACATGACACTACTAAATTTAAAACCTTTTATTATATATAGTTTGATATATTAATATTATCTCTTCCTCAATTGTTTTCATTGGTCATATGTCTCCAAACCTCTATAGTTTGGTATATTAATTTTCTTAAATTTAAAATAGATTTTTTTAACAAAATGTTAGCACAATAATTTTTTTATGTCTAAATTAGAGATTTCAAAATTTAAAACCTTTTATCGAAGATTTTGAATAAAATTTGTCGTTGTAATAGTATTAAATTAAGAATAGATTATTTTACGACTAATTCTGTAACTGAAAATAAATGAAAATGTATTGTTCAACCACTACGTGAAACGTATTTTGTCAGTTTTTAAAATTGAAAGAAGTAGCAATTATGCACATGATACATATATAGAGAGTGTTTGTTAGTTTTCAAAAGTTAAAGGGAGTGTGAACACATTATATTTGTTAATATTTTGTAGACTTATCATATGTATTTTTGTATAGTATGTATATCTTTATTTTATATGCGTGGTGATTATGCATGATTTTTTTACGAATCATCGATTTGTTTACTATACATAACACGCGTGTCACGTATAGTTTGGTATATACGAATTTTTAGGTAAATTTGTAAAAACAAAATTTAATTAGATATTTTTGTTTTTCAATTTTAGAGATTGGTAAAAAAAAAAAAATAAATAATTTCTCTTTTCTTGTATGATAAAAGTGGATATATAGCATTATACTTGTGTCTGTCCTTGAGTACTCCTCCCCATTCTATTTAGACCCACCACCACATGAATACACAAACTATAAAATTTTTCATTTCTTATTATATTTATTTAATTCTAATATCAGTAATTCGACAACCTAGAAAGAAGGTCGATTATAAAGGTATTTATACGATATTTTACTGAAACTTTAATTTATATTAAATCTAGTAGTGTAATATATAATATTACACTATTTTTATTATACAACAAATTCTATTCAAAATCCTGAATAAAAAGTTTTAAATTTTGAAATCTTTAATTTAGATATAAAAAAATTATTGTGCTAACATTTTGTTAAAAAAATCTATTATAAATTTAAAAAAATTAACATACCAAACCATAGAGGTTTGGAGACATATGACCAATGAAAACTATTGACGAAGGGACAATATACTTGTTTCAAGTCAATGACAATACATACTATGTATGGTGGGGGTACTATGTTATGTAAAATAATTTGGATAGGGGTATTTTGTTTTAAATATATTTACTTTTTAATTTTTGAAAAATGGCTAAATTAATTAATTAATTTCCCAAAATAAAAAACAATCAGATCGCTTCACCCTTCCAATCGTTAAGGAATCGAAGAGGGAACCCCTCTCTTTTTCTTTTGATGGACGACGTCTTTTAGAAATTCAAACAAAAACAAATGCAATTTAATTGAGAGAAAAAAGCTAAAAAATAAATAAAAACGATGGGCAACAAGATCGCTCGAACGACGCAAGTATCGGCGTCGGAATATTACCTGCACGACTTGCCGTCCTCATATAATTTGGTTCTGAAAGAGGTACTGGGACGTGGCCGGTTCTTTAAGTCGATTCAGTGCAAGCATGATGAAGGCTTAGTCCTGGTGAAGGTTTATTTCAAGCGTGGTGACTACATCGATCTCAGAGAGTACGAACGCCGACTCTCTTACATTAAGGAAACCTTCCGCGTTATTGATCATCCTCATGTGTGGCTCTTCCAGGTCGAATTCTTTGGCATCTCTTGCTTTTTATTTATATGTTTAATCTTTTTGACACCAATCTCTGTTTCGACATTGTTTATTCTAGTTGTTGAGATACCGTAGGTAAAACCAAATTTTAGAATTTGAGTTTAACTTAGTTTGGTTTTAGATGTATATTTTATTAATTCCGTTGAGTTATAGTGTTACATTTAAACCAGTGCTTTTTAATTTCGTGTTTGGTTGCTGAGAAAACCCAGAAGAAGAGCAATGTTGAGGGTTCTGGATCTTAGATTTGTGACTCTGGTAGTGAAAGACTTTAGTTTTCTACTTCAAGGCATTGGTGCAACCGGCTTAATATATTTTAACTAGTATTTGATGAATGATAAAAGACTTAGGATAGCTATGTGTTTTTTTTTTTAATTTTTTCTTACTTTGCTGAATTTTATGCCATTGTCTATTTTAGGAAAAATTAAATCGAGGATATTTGTTTAAATTTCTCATTTTGTGTGCTTTTGCAGTTTTGGCAAGAAACAGATAAAGCTGCATACTTATTGAGACAGTTTTTTTTTAATAATCTTCATGACCGGTTAAGTACTAGACCTTTTCTCAGTCTTGTGGAGAAGAAATGGTTGGCTTTTCAGGTACTTATCATCCTTTTTTCTTTATCTCTCTCTTTGTTAACTATAATTATTACCAGCACAGTTCCACTGTAAATGCTATGTTTTTGTCATAATGCAGTTACTTCTTGCAGTCAAACAGTGCCATGAGAAGGGGATTTGTCATGGTGAGTTTAGTAGGGGAAATTTATGTAATGCTATTGGTATGGTTGATTTCTGATGAACTTTATTTTTCTAGGTGATATCAAGTGTGAGAATGTCCTGGTCACTTCCTGGAATTGGCTTTATCTTGCTGACTTTGCGTCATTTAAACCCACATACATTCCTTTTGACGACCCTTCAGATTTCTCATTCTTCTTTGATACTGGAGGAAGAAGGCTCTGTTATCTTGCACCTGAGGTAGGGTTTTTTTTTTTTTTTTTTTCTATTCATTTCATTGATATAGTAACACATTAAACATACTGTCTATGATATGTCTGTACAACATGAATGCTTGTTGTTAGCCATCAATGAATTGATGTGTGTGGTGCAACTTAGCATATATATATGGAGCTTCTTTTTCTACTTTTCTTTTGCTCATGTAAATCAAGGTTTTGGCTTTTAACGCACAAGTTGTTTATAAATATAATTGGGGAAAAGGAGGCCCAAGCCCTATACGGGCCCTTGGTAGGCCGGGTCCAAAACTAGCCCTTGGGTCAGGTCATTAATATATATTATATTATTTTTATTTTATATTAAAATTAAAATCTTTTATAATTATATTATATTTATAAATTTAATTATATTAAAATGATTAATTACTTAATTTCATTTCTTAATTGTAATTTGTTAAAATGTTAACAAAAATTTGGTGTTTAAAAATATTTATATTTATTTGCAGTATAAATAAAAATTTAATACTACTTGTAACTGAATAATTTATACTTATTATTGTTTTAAAGTAAATTATACAATGTGTGCAAATTATAAATTTCAAGTTACAAAGTAAATAAAGGAAATAATAACTGAATTAGTTATTATTGGTCAACATCGTGTTGTCTTCTGAAGTAGTGTTTTTAAATAAATTGAGTAGTTTGAGATTTTTAGGCTGGTATAGTAGACTTTTGTCACTATGTATCCAATTGCACAAACGTGGGATAACTTCAACCATTTTTTTTAGTTAAGAGGATCTTCTATCTCTACAATGTGACCCCTAATTAAGAATGTTGGCTTGGACATAGTCGTTGAAACTGGGATGAATAAATGTAACATGCCATTGGGCTACAATGAGGAATGAACTTGTGTTTTGGTGCCACTATTGAAGCATGTCGATTTCTTGTGTCTCATTTTTGGTTATATAGGATAAGTCCATTTAAAGATATTGTTGTAGCTCTTTTGGTTTGCGATCATATGTGTTAAACCCCAAAAGCTAAATGGCAAATAACCTAGAGGGGGGGTGAATAGGTTATTTAAAAATATTTTGCAATTTTAAATCTTTTCCTATTCTACCAACTCAAACGTATATATATAATTCCAAGCAAACACAACCAATTAAATAAATCACAACAATTAAGCACAAATAAATATTCGACTAAGCAAGTATAAATAAAGAGAGTAAAAGGAAAGAAGTGCTCAGCCGATTTATAGTGGTTCGGAGCTTCTCCACGCCTCCTACGTCCACTACTCCAAGCAATCCCGCTCGAAGATTTTTCTTTCACTAACTTTAACCCAAAGTTACAATAGTTTTTTTTTAACAAGGGAATTTCGCCCTTAACACTAGTTTTGATACAAGGGATTGCGCCCTTAACTTAGTTTTAACAGGGATTACGCCCCACACTAGTTTCACGGGATTGCGCCCAAGGGTTTGTGGAAATTTTACAATAATTTGCCTCACAAGGCTGATACAACAATTAAGCTCACAAGGTTTCTCTCTAAAGAAAATACAAATAGGTTTTGTGAGAGAAAATTGGAGAAGAAATTAGAGAATGAAAGAATACAAGTTGTAGTGCTGATTCTCTAACCCCTCAATCTTCAAATCAGCTCCAATTTATAGGAAATGGAAGAATATAGCCGTTACTTGCTGATTTGAGAGCCGTTGGAGAGTTTCTGGAAAGTTGCACGGGCGTGTCCTCTTGTTGCACGGTCGTGCTTCCCTTTTTCTGCATTTCCAACGGTCAATTTTGTGCTAGCACGGGCGTGCGTATTTGCAACACACGGGCGTGTGTTATTTTTCTTCAGATGCTTCAGATTCCAGAAGTTAGCACGGGTACACGCATGATCAGCTCACGGGAAACACACGGCTGAATTTTTTCTTTGCACACGGGCGTGTGTTTCTATTACACGGGCGTGTAGAAAAATTTCTTCATGGCACATGGTCATGCGCCTCATGTGCATGGTCATGCACCCCATTCACACGGGCGTGTATTTCTATTACACGGCCGTGTAGAAAAATTTCTTCATGGCACATGGTCATGCGCCTCATGTGCATGGTCATGCACCTTTACATATGTCCGTGTACGTCCTGCGCATGGTCATGTGCCTTTTACACATGACCGTGTGCCTTATGTGCATGGTCATGTGCCTTATGCACATGGTCATGTGCCTTCTTTAAGCAAATCTGAATTGCAATAAAATATAACACGATTGTGCGGTCTGATTACACACGATCATGTATTAGATAATTTCTGCAAAAATTAAACCTTTTGATCCTTTTGATATATTCGATATATGCATGGATCAGTTAGATATTTTAACATATGTTTTGCATCAATTCAAAATCCACAAGGGTTCAACAATATGCGTTGGAGTTGCTGCTACATCTAGTATTACTCTTTAATTCCATAAATGTCCAAGTATTTGATCCCTCTTGATTAAAATCTTCGTCAATCTTTGTTTGATCTTCTATGGTGGCCATCACTCTGCTTAACATGTTTTGATAGAAGAAAAAAAAGATTGCCCAATTTGTTATCAGAGTTTCTTAAATAAGCACTTTAGTCATCTTTTTAATAGTAGCCTATCTGGGTAAAAATATATATCTGAATACATTTAATTTACACTTAAAATCTAAAACACAACTTAATCCATATAGGAATGAATTATCTAACCAATATTTATGGTTTATTCTTCCATATTAGCAACTATTTTACGTAGGTTTGGATTATCTCTATGTCTATCTAATGTTTTACAAATTTAAAGTGAAATATCTTACGCTAATTTAGTTATAGGATAATTAATACCTCTTATTGGAATCATAAAAAACTTTGGGAAATACAAATACCTTTTCATAGACTATCTAGTGGAATGTGTTGACGTAGAGCTCTGGTTCCGGGGCATTCCTTCTAGTCAAATGCATTGATGATGATGTTCGGGTCTGGGCGTACCTCTGGTTGACAGAGTCCTTAATTTCACATGCATTTGGCAGAGCCTCCAATATCAAACACATTAAGGTCCATTGAACAGGCATGTTGCAATAAAGCTTCAATGGTTTGATGGGTGGATCCTCTATTTGCAATAAGTGACATGTTCGTTCCATCTTGTATTGCTATCGTCAATGAATCTTATAGCTGTGCGCACATTTTCTAACATTCCTTTATATGTTATAAAATTGATTTAACAAGCAAATTGATGATGTGACAAAGACATCTCTGATGGAAAAATTTGCCTTCAAAATATGAATCCAATTCCTTTTCAAAATAAGAAATTGTCATTGTGTTGGCAAACGCATTGTCAAGTGTTAGTGCAACAACTATCTCAGTTTTTGCATAATAATTTAAAATTTTAATTATTGTTAAATAAATAGTTTCAACATTATGTATAGAAGACAATGGTTTAAAACGTATTAATTTTTGTTGCAAACACCAATTATTATCTAAATAGTGTATTGTAACACTTAAAAAATCCGTTTAGAACTAGCCTAAATATCGATTTAGAAGTAAGTGCAATAGATATATTTTTAAATTTTGAAATTCTTTTTTTAGTTTTAAACTTATTTTTTTTTTAAGATTTAAAATATCTCTTCTAATCGTATTTCTATTCGGAGACCTATATTGTAGACAAAAAGGGATCCTAACTATTTTTGTAAAAGAAACATTTTCTAATAAAGAAATGGGAGAATCCGTAACGATTATGAAGTTTGCTATTTCATCTCGTGTAATTTGTGCATCGTAATGCCACATTGAGAGAGTTGAAGATTGCAAACTAAAATTAAATTGAGTTTGAGTATGCTTAGTTGTTGAACCTTCTTCCATGTCTTTGGTGTCCTGCTTCTCGAGGTGTTGTCTCATTGTGTATGTCTCATTCTTGGTGCTTATAGAAACATTCAAATTTCGCATCCCACATCTCTTCTCCTTATCCAGTCTTTGAAGGTTGTTGATTTAATGAAATGTTGTCATTCCTTAGAAATTTGCCTTTTGTTCCAAGTTCTTGTTGGGCTGCTATTTGTTTATGTTTGGCTGGACGCAATTACTGACATGCTTCAAATTGCAATTTCTAGGCTGAGAAAATGAAAGTGGATTAAATGAAGCAGTCTGAGAGGTTGACAAATGTTTTTTTCTGTGGCTGACACTTTTCATAGTGGTAATTGTTAATTTGTGTGAATAAAAAGTTTATGATCAGGCAGATATCTTTGTTGATCTGGTATCTTCATTATGGAGATGTAGGTTTTCATTTGTATTGGTAAAGAGTTTATGGAAAATTACTTTCTTAATCATCTTGGTTTCTGCCTCTTTTTTATTGTTTATAACTATAGTCTTTTTTCTTATTTGATTTTATGAAAATTGTTTACCTCTGCAGTTGATGGCCTATATATTTATTTCTACCTCAAATTATCTTTATTTGTTTTCTATTTGAACTAAATTTCTATTTTTAGTTGCTTACATATCAACCTAAGCTTTTAGGTCAAGTGTTAACTTAATATGGTATTAGAGAAAAGTTGACTAGATGGTCTTTTGTTCAAACTCCCTAAAAATATTAAATAAATTATAACAGGTTATGTTAATGGTTATGATTGTATTGCTGGTTGTAGTAGTTATCATTTTTTTTTCAGCAACGGGCATGTCAAAATTATTTACTGTTGTTGGACCATTACCCGTTATTTTAAAACTTTAGGTTAGGCAGTGACATAATATCTTGTGATATGTGCATTGCCTTTTAGATTACAATTTTATGTAATATTTTTCTTGAAGACTGGCTTCTGTTTGGTGTTGTTCTAGCCTTCTGCTTGGATTTTTTGCAGCATTTATGGTTCAAACCAAGTGATACAGTTTTAATCATTAGTTTGTTGTTTCTTATAGAAGAAAGTGACACAGTTGTAGTTGTAATCATTATTTTGTTGTTTCATATGGAAGAAAGTGATTTTAGTCAGTCTTGTATTGAAGGGTCTTATTGTTTTAGATATGGATTTTTGTCTATCTTTTGTGGCAAAACCTTCTTATCTGGTAATATAATAGTTATGTATAATATATGTTGAATGTTTAGTTAAATTATTCCTTAACTTTTCAGAGATTTTATGAGCATGGAGGTGAGATGCAAGTCGCACAAGATGCTCCTTTAAAGTCAACTATGGATATCTTTGCTGTAGGGTGAGTGTTAACAATGTTAGCATCTCTATCTTAATGAGTGCATTTTGCAATTTTTTTCTTCTTCCTCAGCATTTTCCTTACTCATTTTTCTTAAATTTTAAGTTTGTAGGCTTTTGTTTAATTAGCTTTAATTTATGATACTGGAACTAGATGTTTCTATATTTCACAATCATTTTTAGGAGAAACATAAAGCACTCTTTGTTAAGAGTCTTGTGGATTTCTGTTTGAGAGAACTGATCTAGTTCATTTGCATTCATTATATATCTATATGCAGTAGTATTAAAACAAGAGTGAGAAGAATGGCCGTGTAAAAGTTATATTGAAGATAGAGAAGTTAATTTTATTAACACTGATGAGAATAATAGTCTCACCAATTTGTTGTTATTTTCTTGCCTAAAGTCAAACATGTGCTATATATTTTTGTTGCATGGATGAAAGAACTATGTCTTATCCAAGTTTTATAATATTAAGAGGGAAACTTGTATTATGTAATCTGTTTCTTATAGCGAATTCAATTACATAATATTTTTTGGGAAACTGTTATTTTTGCATGCTGTTTCATGAACTAAGTATCTAAACTTGTATTGCTACGATATAAGGTGTGTAATTGCAGAACTTTTCCTCGAGGGCCAACCCCTTTTTGAACTCTCTCAGCTGCTTGCTTATCGCAGAGGGCAGTATGATCCTAGCCAACATCTCGAAAAAGTATGCATTTGCTCCCCTCTGCCTTCTTTTTTCCCTCCTCTACTCTGTTCTCTTAACTCTGTTTATTTTTTAAAAGTAAATTTGTTTGTACTCTCTAGTCTTGTTTAATCAATATTAAACTTAAGAAATTCTATCATACTTGAACTACACCCCTCTATTTTGACATTCAAATTTGCTAAATTTTAAGTGAGAATATATTAAATCACATGCTACCATTTTTGTCTATCACTTATGGTCTGTGCATGACGTTATAAATTATTAGCATATCAAAGATTAATGGATGTTTTTGAATTGTTTTTATATTCATTGTCATTTATGCTCAATAATTTTTTCGTCAATTCTTATGTTCTGTTCTCCCAGATCCCAGATTCTGGAATCCGCAAGATGATTCTTCATATGATTCAATTGGAACCGGAATCGCGGTTTTCAGCTGAAATCTACCTACAGAAATATGCAGCTGTTGTGTTTCCAACCTATTTTTCACCATTTTTGCATAATTTCTACTGTTGCTGGAATGCTCGTCATTCTGATACGAGGGTGAATAGCTTTCTAAATTTGTGCTTTAAACTTTGTATTTCCCACAACTTATCCTTTCCTTTTGCAGGTTGAGATGTGCCAGAGTGTTTTCCCTGAGATACTTAAGCAGATAGTGGGCAATAAATCAAGTGATGAGACAGTTACTGGTCTTGCAAAATTATCAATTGCCATGAGTGTTAAAGATTCGCAAGAGACTGTTGTAAAACAACAGTTGAACTTTAGAAGCAACTTTTTTAGGAAGACTGAAAAGATGGAGAAAGGTATAGTCGAGAACAGGTTCAGACCTGGTGATATTAGTACCTATGTTGGGGATGGAAAACAAAGCAGTCACTATTCTAGTGCAAAACCTATACTGAAGGATGTGCAGAATTCTCAAGATCCTAGAAACGGTGGTGTGTATTCAGCTGGTGAACTTCTTCAAAGCACTTCTGATCCATTTAGGAGAAACACTCATCCATTCCTGAAAAAGATTACTGTGAATGATTTAAATTCATTGATGTCAGAGTATGACAGTCAATCAGACACCTTTGGCAGGTCATTTTTACCATTACCTAATGATAGTGTGAAATGTGAAGGAATGGTTCTAATTGCGTCTCTGCTCTGTTCCTGCATACGCAATGTCAAGCTTCCTCACATGCGAAGGAGGGCTATACTCTTACTGAAGTCTTCTTCATTGTATATTGATGATGAAGATCGCTTGCAGCGTGTTCTTCCATATGTTATTGCAATGCTTTGCGATCCAGCTGCAATTGTTCGGAGTGCTGCATTGGAAACTTTGTGTGATGTTTTGCCATTAGTTCGGGATTTTCCTCCTAGTGATGCTAAAATTTTTCCAGAGTATATTCTTCCAATGCTTTCCATGCTTCCTGATGATCCAGAGGAAAGTGTGAGAATATGTTATGCCAACAACATAGCTAAGCTGGCACTTACTGCTTATGGGTTCCTGGTTCACTCAATAAGCTTGAGTGAAGCAGGTGTTCTTGACAAATTGAGTTCACCACATAAATCACTGGCATCATCTAATGAGACATCTGGACAACTGCAGAGATTAAATGTGGATTCCCAACTTGCACAGTTAAGAAAGTCCATAGCTGAGGTTGTTCAAGAACTTGTAATGGGTCCTAAGCAAACTCCAAACATCCGGAGAGCACTCCTTCAGGATATTGGAAACCTCTGTTGCTTCTTTGGCCAGAGACAGAGTAATGACTTTCTGTTGCCCATCCTTCCTGCTTTTCTTAATGATCGAGATGAGCAGCTAAGGGCTGTATTTTATGGCCAGATTGTGTATGTCTGCTTCTTTGTGGGTGAAAGAAGTGTGGAGGAATATCTGTTACCTTACATTGAGCAGGCATTAGGTGATGCAACAGAGGCTGTCATTGTCAATGCATTGGATTGTTTGGCTATTCTGTGCAAAGGCGGTTTTCTCAGGAAGAGGATTCTTCTTGAGATGATTGAGCATGCATTTCCGTTGTTATGTTTTCCTTGTCAGTGGGTGAGAAGGTCAGCTGTGACTTTCATTGCTGCTAGCAGTGAGAGCTTGGGTGCAGTAGATTCCTATGTTTTCCTTGCTCCAGTTATACGCCCTTTCCTCCACAGACAACCAGCATCTTTGTCTTCCATGAAAGCTCTTCTGTCATGTTTAAAACCTCCAGTGTCTAAAGAGGTTTTCTACCAAGTGTTAGAAAGTGCTCGGAGTTCTGACATGTTAGAGAGGCAGAGAAAGATATGGTACAATTCATCTGCACAATCTCGACAACAGGAAACTGTTGATTTACTAAAGAGAGGGGCAATGGATTTAAATTCAATGTACTGGCCTGACAAGAAACAAAGTATAGAGGATCAAAGACTGGCATCCAATGCCTCAGAACAGTCTGAGTCGTCTGAAAATAATGATGATGATGATGATAATGAGGCTAAGCTGAGAAGTACGGGAAGTTTTGTATATCATGCTTCTAGCATGGTTGACATGCGGGATCCTTTATGCTCAGAAAAATTTCAATTCCCAGGCTTTATGTCTCAACAGGTCAGCAGTGCAAATAGCCTCTTATGCGATAAGTCAGCAGAAGGAATACCTTTATACTCCTTCACTGTGGACAAGCGGCCAGTTTTTTCTGCAGCTTCTGATTCTTCCTTGCATGTTAACTCCCTAGGGATCAGTTCTTCATCCATGCCATGGATGGATCCACTAAATAAATCATTTAGCTTGGCCAGTTCAGTTCCTGTGCCTAAGCTTGTTTCAGGCTCATTCAGCATTAGTAATGGTTCTAAACAGTTCTATAGGGTAGTACACGAACCAGAAGGCAGGGAGAATGATCAAACAACATATGTTAACAGTACATTTCAAGAGATGGGGATCTCTAGCACAATAAAAGGGAGTTCTATATCTGGGGAGGATGTGTCTTCTCCTGCTGATTTTATGGGTTTGCCCTCTTTTACTCAAATATCATCAATTTCAGATTCAGGCTGGAAACCTCGTGGAGTGCTAGTTGCACACCTCCAAGAGCATCGTTCTGCTGTTAATGACATTGCAATTTCAAATGATCATAGCTTTTTTGTGAGTGCATCTGATGATTCAACTGTCAAGGTCTGGGATTCGAGGAAGTTGGAAAAGGACATTTCATTTAGATCAAGGCTAACTTATCACTTAGAGGGAAGCCGAGCTTTGTGTTCTATAATTCTTCGGAATTCAGCTCAAGTTGTTGTTGGAGCATGTGATGGCATGATACATATGTTTTCTGTGGATCACATCTCAAGAGGTCTTGGTAATGTTGTTGAGATGTATTCAGGTATTGCTGATATAAAAAAGAAGGATACCAAGGAAGGTGCCATAGTTACCCTTGTAAACTACAGTGCTGATAATTGTGCCAGTCAGATGTTCATGTACAGTACCCAAAGTTGTGGGATACATTTGTGGGATGCACGATTAAATTCACATGCATGGACATTAAAAGCAATTCCTGAGGAAGGTTACATATCTTCTCTGGTGACAGGTCCTTGCGGAAATTGGTTTGTGTCAGGATCTTCTAGGGGTGTGCTCACTCTTTGGGATCTGAGGTTCCTTATACCTGTGAACTCATGGCAGTATTCTGTTGGATGCCCTATAGAGAAAATGTGCCTTTTTATTCCTCCTCCAAATACCTCTCTATCTACTAGTGCTAGACCTCTTATATATACTGCTGTGGGTTGCAATGAAGTTTCACTGTGGAATGCAGAGAATGGCAGCTGTCACCAGGTACATTTCAATTTGCTTTATGTTGTAAATTGTAGATAAGATGACTATAAATAGTTTAGCAGTCCCAGTGATACTGTTTACATACAAAAGTTGGTACTATAGTGATATATGTCTGCCTGAACCTCTGTTGAATCTCTACTTCAAAACCAGCCAATCACAATCCAACTTGAAAGCACAAACACACAGACAAACCAAATTGTGGGAATGAATCTAATAATATTGATATTGCTGAGCAGAGAACAATTTGCAACGCTTCTCCTACAATCAGTCTAACCCCTCTAGCTAGAAACACCAGCAACAAAACCTTAACCTGGTATTTTTGTTACCAGAGAAAACCTCTCCTACCACACCCTTTTCTAATACATATATATCTCTACCCTAACCACCTTTGACGCACTCTAAATATTTTCCAAGTCACCTGCTTTCTATTCCCCTCCTTTGCTGCCATGTTGCTTAAAGAATCTCCCTCAACTGTTTTGCCTTCTTTGCTTTTCCTTGCTGACATATTCCTTTCTTCTAGAATAAACCTTTAGAGGTCAATCATATAGTAACTATAGCTTAATTACAACCCATAAAATTGAGACAATAGCTTTTTTCGGGGAGGGAATTTGATACAGTTTAGGATTGCTTGCCAGCAGAGAATTGAAAAGCAGCAGGCTTTATCACTGAACATCTTATGGTCAATAAGAGTTTCTGAATCCTTACATTTTCTTAAAATATTAAGCAGATAACAGTTTAAGATTTTTACTGTGACTTAAAAATATTGTTAGCTGAATAGAATTATGTGGATTAGATCCTTCTCTTCAGTATATCCTGAAGAACTTACGGATAATAAAAAAAGGTAAGAGTTTGAAGAAACTGAAGTGAGCAGCATAACATGTGTTAATACCTTTAATATGTTTTAAGAAGAAGCTCTCATCTAGTGGTATTGTGTAATGGAGGAGATGTTTGATTGAGTGATTGCTTTGCCTTTTCTCTTAAGAGTGAGATCAGTGATGGTTTATATATGTTAATAGAAACTCATGTTTAACTGCAAATAGCTGGGAGGATCACTTTGGTATATCTGCATTTTTATTAGCTTATATCTGATCATTCAACATGGATGAGCCCACTTTTTAATGTTTTGAACTTTTCTTTTAGGTGTTGAGAGTTGCCAATTATGATGGTGAGGCAGAAACTTCTGATTTGCCTTGGGACTTTGCAAGGCCATCCAGCAAATCAACTCCTAAACAAGATCTGCAACGGAATGTCAAGCCCAAGTATAAAGTTGATGAGCTGAATGAACCTCCCCCTTGTCTACCTGGTGTTCGATCACTACTTCCTTTACCTGGAGGAGACTTGTTAACTGGGGGTACAGATTTGAGGATTCGTCGATGGGACCACTGCAGGTGCTAGTTTGGATTATATTTTCATCTACTTGATCATCTGAATTGAGTTCTGTGGTTTAATTTACATTTGTGCCTTTTATTGCAGTCCTGACAGAAGTTACTGTATCTGTGGGCCAAATTTGAAGGGGGCTGGAAATGATGATTTCTATGAAATAAGAACAAGCTCTGGGATGCAAGTTATACAGGTATATCAGTTGAATAATCACTGTTTTCCTTCAAAATTGCTAACTTTTGTTGCATTAGTAATTTAAGATGATATATCCCCTCTTTGAGAGATAGGATCTAGAGTCTTGTATGTGGGGGTAATCATATTATTGAAAGACTGGGTTGTTTGATTCTATCTTTGTGCTGAAAGTAAGGTCAGATAGTTTGGTGGAGATCACTCTTCATTTGTCAACAGGACAGAAAAGTAAGCTTGCTTAATTGTTAGATCGATGACATGGACAACAAGGTGTCACACTTTTTACCTGATTCATAATTATGCTTCCCTCTTAATTATTATGCTGTCTGCTGTACAAATTACCTCAATGCGGAATGAGCACTATAATATGGAAAATGAGGTGTCCTGGAGTTCCAGTTGAAAACGTGGGATTTCAAACAATTCTTGCCTACTAAATTTCATCTAATCTCTCTGACAACAGATTCTTTCAGGTTTTTTCCTGAATTTTAGAATGAGCTATAGGGGATTGTTTGCTGCTTCTTTTCCTTAAGTTTACAATCTGATGGCTGAAAGGTTTACATAGACAACCATTAATAATAAAGTTAATGCACAAGAGAGAACTGTTAACAGCCTTATTTATAACTAGAATTTGTTATACTGACATGTTATCACATTTCTTGCAAACAGGAGAGAAAAAGACAACCATCAACAACCAAGTTGACAGCAAAAGCAGTTCTTGCCGCTGCTGCCACTGACTCTGCTGGTTGTCACCACGATTCCATTATTTCTTTGGCTTCTGTCAAGTTGAACCAGAGACTCCTCATATCAAGCAGTAGAGATGGGGCTATCAAGGTTTGGAAGTAAATGTTCTAAGTTATTGTACATGTTTGAAAGTGTACATAATATATTAGAGATTAAATGGTTAAATCTTTATTTCCTAGATTCAGAACCCTAACCACTTATAGTTTTTCTTTTAATTGTACCCCAGCTTGCTTTGTAAAGCAGGCAAGCACCTAGGAACAGATAGGAATTCATATTGTTAAATGACATCTTTTATTAATAAGATCATAGAAGTAAATATTTGTGTTAGAAATGATGTTACACTCGAATTTTAGTAGTATGAACGATTTCTCGTGAACCATGATGCATAAAATTGAATGATCAATGGCAATAATGGTTTTTTCTTTTATTTTTCTATTTATGTCTTATAGCTGATCGACTAAGTTGCATGTTGGAACCGTTTTTAACTGTTCATGGCTTCTTGTTTTTTCCCTGTAGCTCTTAGCAAGGATGGTACTTGGAGGCAGTGTATTTAGCTTTTATTTAACCCTTATATCATATCAATCTCTTAACACTTTAGATGAGCTTGATCTGAGAGACTACATGACCTGTTGAGCTTATTTCTGAAATGCAGCTTAGATATATGGCTTAGGCTCTAGAATTCCATTATTTTGACACGAGTTCTGGCAAATTTTTCAGCCATTACAAAATTACATTAAAACAATTCAAAATAAATTGTTGATTTCTAAGTGCATTAACCGTGCAAGTTATATTAAATCTCAACCGCCAAATCGTTTAGATTGAACTGTCTAAAAACTGTGTCATAATTTAGGTAAAAAATGTGGTGGGCTCGAGCCTTCCCCTATACGTGTAAAGAGCTCTATTTTGTTTACACAATTTTGTCAGAATTTTTTTAGTAATTTGGTTATTGCATTTGAATAATGAAGGTTGCATCTTAATTGTGTCATTTATAAGATGATTGAATCTGAGCCATTGAAATAGTCTTGACTCAATATCTCTAAAACTGTAATATAATTTGTGTAAAAAATTGTGCCTTGAACGTGCACTTTTATATATATATATATGTTTATGTGGACACACATACACACAATCCTTCATTTATTTGTTCAATTTAATTAATAATTTACATGTCTTAGTCTTATATCAAGCTGAAATATGAGCTTGACATTGCACTCAAAGGTGCTTGATAGTAAATTAAATAAATATGACTTGAGCTTGAGCTTAACTTAATCTGATAAGCTATTTAATTTGGGTGAGCTTAGCTCATTCGCATGCCTAATCCCTTGAGACCTTTTCATGGTGTTTTGCTGATTTTGTTGTGCATTGAGTGCTAGAAAAATGTTGTTGGAAAGAGTGTAATTTTATAGAACATACTTTGTTCTCTGGCACGTGAAAAGTTTTAATTATTGTGTCAATCTATTTTTGATTTTTATTTCTGAAATTCCATCGTTCTTGTGGAAAGGCGTTTTCCTGTTTGTGAGTGGTTGGTGAGTTTGAGTGTTAACTGAGTGAGCTTTTCATTGTTTGGGAAAGTGCATTCTGCAGAGAATGTTGTGAGATGTTGAAAGCTTGGAATTGCTCTTGTCAGTGTTTGGGGTTTGCACTCTTTTTTTGTTTGGGTGGGATGAACTATTGATATGAAACTATTTCACTCTGTCTTCTTTCCAGTTAGTCTTTGGCAGTATACCTCAAAGTATTATAGTTGTCAATGAATGTTTCTTTGGTTATCACTTGAGCTCTTTCTCTGCAGTTTCTTGTTTTTTATATTTTTTCTTTTGTCCAAGATGGAGGATATGATGGTGTTATCAATAGATAGCCAAGAAAAGATTAGAGTATGAATGTAAAGTATACAAATTGATCCGAGTGGCACACTGTGACTCGATAAGCTGTGATTTAATTAGAAATTTCATCCCAGAGAAAATCTAAGGACAGAGTTGGAAATATGTGATTTGGAATGCAGGGCTTATTGGCAATTACTTTCTTCTACTGTTCTGTTTCTGATTCATATACATGAAGAGCAGCTCGGCTGACTACTGACTGCCATTCTCTTTGGCTAAACAGTTCCATCAGTAAACTTCTAGCACATCCAGAACGTTTGTTCATAAACTGCATTGAGAATCATTACATTATAGATTGTGCATTTCATGTTAGTTCCCCAAAGAGGACCAGAGAGACATGTCTGACTGCTCTGGAGACTCTCCAAACTTCATGTTGTACAATAAGCCATGACTCTGTTGTATTGAGATTCTTTGCCTCTTCAATGGCGTCTTCTATTCCAGGGAAGGATTTAGATCCATAATCATTATGCTTTGAGGGTGCATAAATCTGAAAGAATGACAGTAAAATTAGTCCATTTCAGTTATAATAAAAAAGAAACCAAAACTAAGCTCTAGTTGGATTATACATCTGGATGTTTTCATTTTGTAGTTTTGTCAAAAACGTTATTCTTTGAATAGTGTAGCAAAAAGTTAGTAATGGAGAAACATACCAAGTGCTTGTACCATGTCCTTCCTAAGAGTCCATCTCGGTCTGTAAATGCTCTTTCTGCCATCATTAATCTGTCATTCAGCTCTCTCACCTTGTAATGATCTTTTTCCCATAAGGATGCCCAACTTTTAGCCTTGTTTATTGCCTAGGGAATCATGTTTAAATTATTTAATACATGGTAAACATTAGACGTTTAAGTATTGAATCATAAGATCTTGTTTGATACCTTTATCTCGTTATTGATTTTGGTGGCTGCTTTTGTTAGCTCTTCAATAGACTTGAACAAGGGATTTAAGGTTATGCCCCTACTTGAGACCTTACCCTCCAAGCCTTTTGTGCTTTCCTATTGATATGGAGTTTTTAATTGCATTATCAGTTTTGGTTATAGACAAAAATATATGGTTTTTACTGATGACTGAACACAATTTTTGATGCATTCTATATTCCAGTATACCTGGAGCTCACAGGCGTAGGATAGATAGTTGAAAGGCAAGAACTCCTCATCTGCTAGTCGAAGAGCTACTAAACCCCAAACACTTGCTACTATTTTTTTCAGTAGGAGTCAAAAAGAAGAGAACCAAACTTGGTGTCAGTAGGCACACTTAAATAGACCCTTGGATTCCATGTGATTTAAGACTTTCAAGGTTACTCATTGTATAATGATAGTTTGGGGGTTAGATTCTTTGACAATGAAGTGGTTCATCAAACTCTGGGAGTAATTGTTATGAATTGTGAATACTGTGTTACTATAAGAAACATGCTTCGATCTTTGCTTATCTCAATATAAGATGGGCTCTTCTAGGATGATATAAGCTAAATTTAACACTTTCGGTGTTATTTTCTGTTGGAGTTTTAACAATTTATGCCATGGATAAAATTTTGTGACAAACCTGCAACATGTCTTTGGAACAGCGGGTCTCCAAATTTTTGCATCCAGACAAAGTCATCGTACATTGAGTGGTATACTGGGCATCCTGTGATTGAAGCACACTATTAGTTAGAGTATGTCTGAGGGGGTGCTTGTTTCATATATAAGAAAAATCATTAAGGCTTTCACAACCATTTTTTAATAGTTGACTAGTGTCTGATGTTAGATGGCTTTATTGGTTGGGGATAGAGTTGGCTTGTCATTTATCGGTTTTTTTTTTTTGTTTTCAGAATGAGAAGTCAAAAGCTCATTCTGATACTGCAGTAGAAAGTTATTATCATTCTCTGTCACCACATGTTATGCTTTGAAATGTTCACATTAAATACTGTTGGCTTGCTGGATTCAAACAATAGATTCAAGTATTATGAACACCAGCCTTTTCACCTGCTAGTTAGAGCTCTATATAAGACTATAATGCAAATGAAAGGAGTTGGGAAATCCTCATGGACAATATTTTCTACATAACCGGATTGGAGCAATGTGATTATGTGAGTTGATTTGACTTTATTTGTTTCCAATTATTTTCTATTGTTATATGAATGTTGGAGACTGCTTCGCCTTCTCTGATTGTAATTTATTAAGAAGTTAAACATGCATACAGAACTCATCTATGCCTCTGCAAATACACACACTAACGCACACGAGCGTATTTTGCTAGTATATTCATATGTTCACATTATGGAAATTTAAAAAAAAAAAAAAATCATTCAAGAGAACTTAAGGTATTTGGTACCTTTTCCAAAAGACATGTCAATGGCTGGAATACCAATGTGCTGCACAAAAGGTGCATAATCTGATCCTCCACCTCCTAGTCTCCCAATCTTCAAATAGAATGAATGTTAATAGATATAATGCAGCAAAATTTATGCGTTAACCACTATAGGGTTGGAGCACTAGATATGTTCATCTGATTTTTGTCATGTTAATTAAAACTACCTATCAAGGTGGTGCAGTTAAACTATGGGATTGCACGTACCACTGGAGAATTCCTAGAACCAACCCAGGATTCGTAGATTGTTTGTGATGAGTTATCTGGATCTTGAACCTTCAAAATCAGTTAAAAGTTCGATTAAGATGAGCTAAAGCAGCAATGTTGAAAAAAAGATTAAATTGAAGTCGTAGAATAGGTCAACTGCTGTTTCTTTTCTTTTTGTTAATTCTTATTGCTGCTGTTTCCACTGCTTGTTTGTCTTGTGATCAAGGTGATGATTATTCATACAAAGTTGCTGCAGTTTGCTGTCTTGGATAATTTGTACAACTACTTTTAGATGCCAAATGTTGCTTGAAGAATTTGTAGTGCTAATTGAATACCTGTTGAGTAGCTTGTTTGAGTAGTTCGTCAAGCTGTGGAGTTGCCGAGGCGTGGAATTCTGGTCCATGTACAGCGGAGTCAACATTCAAGTAAGCAACAACTCTTGAAGCTAGCATCTCCCTGTTGTCTTCTACCCATTCTGTCGATCCTATCTGTAAAGATAGCTGGGTTGGTATATGTTTCTGTTCTTTTTCTCACACACAGAAAATATGAGAGAGAGACAGAGAGAGAGAGAAAGAGAGAGACCAGGCCATACTCCTCAGCATCCCAATTGCATAACAATATGGTTCGTCGTGGATTCCACCCTCTTTTCTGCAATTTTTCTAGTCGTTGTGCAATCTATGAAGCAGGTGAAGTACGGGTGAAGAGCTGATTATTGAAATGTGATGTTTATTTTTTGTGAGGAGACAAATATGGTTACCTCCAGGAGAGTAGCAGTGCCACTGTTAGGATCCACCGCTCCAAATGTCCATGCATCCCGATGATTACCCAGGATGACAAATCTAGATATAGTTGCCACAGCGACAAAATAATATGAGGTGGGTTTTACTGAATCTTCTATATTCCATTTTTATGAGTTATTGTCATGTTACAATGAATTATAGTCTTCCTTTTAGTTGCTACTTATTGAAGTTTCTAATGAACCTTTTAATACTAAACCATTTCCAGAAGCTATATAACTCACCGATCAGGCTCCTCTACTCCTACAATGGCACCAATTACATTTTGGATTGTTGAAATGACATATTCTCCCTGAAACCCATACAGTTGCCAAAACAGTACTTGTTTAGTTTCATAGTTTTGACTGGTTAGGCTGGACTGATAAATGCTTTTACCTAAAATTCAAGTTATGCTGCATGCTAACCTTAAAACTGAGATTGACAACTCCAGGTCCTGGTCCAATCCTGTAAATAGGGGCATCTTTGTCTCCTTGCCAATCCTGATTTGCTACTTGTCCCTCAATGGACCTCATGATTGTATGACCATCTTGTGCTGAAATTGGCAATGAAGGTATAAGTGGAACATTTCCTGTCTTCTCAACGTCTTCATTAGATAGCCTCTCGCATCCTTCTGTACTAGCCCATCCTGGTGTAGAAGGGTCACCCATGCTATTGTAAACAGAACCCACCTGCACTCCGCTTGGCGGCATCCACTTATCATCCGGGAACCACCTTGCATCGCCACTCCCACCACCATAGTCTTTCCTATCTGTATAAATCAGAGTTCCAATAGCACCTGCCTCAAACGCATTATGTACAATGTCCCCTCTGAATATTTCTCCATATCTTGCCAGTACAATACTACCCGACACATTCACTCCCATTTCTCTCAATGTCATATAGTCTTCTACCCGTCCATAGTTCACATAAACAACTGGTCCTGTCACAGTACCTGACTTTGCATATCCATGGAACGTTGGTAGGACTTGGTCAGCAACATCAGCAAATGGATCACCATCATAAATTTCTTGGTGGAGAGAGAAAGTGGTGGGAGGGTATGGAAACTGACGTGTTAGTAATAAAGAACGTGAAACTGGGTAAGTCAGAGACACACCATAGGAAGCAATGTGTGCTTTTATATTGCAGGAAGCGAAAACTGATAAGACATATGCTGCAGCCTCAGCGTTAGCCTCTGAACCGGCAACATGGGGTCGACGAGTCAGGGTTTGGAGGTGTTGTGATACGGAGACATTGTCAGATAAGGCAGTGGATATGTAGAGAGAGTGATAGAAAGATTTAGGTGGTGGATAAAAGAGGATGAAGGAGAAAGAGGTAGCTACTGCCAGGAAAAAGATTTTGATAGTTGTTTTGATCATGGAGTTGAGATTTGGGGATGTTTTGAGTTAGGTCTTGAGAGTTTTGGAATGGCAAGTTAACAAGGAAAACTGTAGAAGATCATAAGAGACACGCAGAGATTCTTATTATAAATCCAATTGCAACGATTTAGAGTTGGAACCTTTAGATAAGCTTCCATTAATAAATCTTATATTCCACTTCAAAATGACTACTTAGCTGGATTTCTTTGTTTATTTATTACCATTGAGGCAGAATGCAATGTCCCTTTGCCATTGTTTGTTTTTTTCACTTGTATGGTTGGGACCTAATCGAAGAAATTTTGATTCAACAGGATGATTGGTTTGATGTCTTTTCTAAACTTCTTATACGTCATATAATATTATCAAAAGATGATTCAGAATCTTGTCATCAGACTGAGAACCGTAAGCACAGCCAGATATATTTTACACGAAATTGCCCTCAGGCTATTTAGGAACAACTTACTGCTGGTGGTTTGCTCGCCAATGTAGTCCTTGGTTTACATAGTATCTTCTGTTTTTTTTTTTTCTTGGTGTAGTGCAAATATGCATCTAGTCTCTCTATGTTTATTATTGGAAACTCAGAACGCGTATACTAGAATATAACTTGGTTGGTCTGAAATCATAGCTTAAGATTTTCTTACAGTAAATTGGTAGTTTATGAGGAGCTTAGGATTGGTATCTTCTCCCACTTAAGCTTTCTTTAAATGACCAAGTCTTATCTAAAAATTTTTAAAAAATTAAATATTTATTCGTTAATTAAAGTTAACGGTTAAACTTAACAGTCAACCGTTAAATTTAATTAATCAAAGAGGTATTTTTATTTTTTTGAATAAAAAGAATTTAAAAAATAATAAATAATTAAATTAAATTTATAAAAAATTTAAAATATAAAATAAATATTAATATAACATTAAAAAATTAATTAAAAAAATTAAAAAATATATAAAATTAAAAAAAACGATTATTACCTTTGGCAACGTCGTCGACAACAGTGACTGTTAAAAACTGATGACTATTTTGTTAGATTGGTAATAAATCTAATCATTTTTACTATTGAAAATTGTTGAAAACAACTAATATACATGAAATCAATTGGCCACCTTTGCCATCGAAAATGGTCGAAAATGGCTGATATGCATGAAATTAATCATTTTTGGCTAGCTTTGATAGTAGGAGCGACCAAATCTGACCACCTCTGTCAGATCTTTAGTGGTTAGATCTGATCATCTTCACCATTAAAGCAGTCAGATCTGGCATTATTTGATTACGTTTTTGATAGTCACTGCCATCAGCAGTGGTAGTCACTTTCTTAACTTTTTTATATTTAAAATTTTTAATTATTATTTAATATTATTTTATATTAAACTTTATTTTAGTATTAATATTATTTAATTTTTATAGAGGGTATTTTGGTAATTTATTATAAATTAGAAGGAAGATAAGTATTTGACTTTTTTATGTGATTTGGGGTGAGCCTTTATTGCGTGATCTGGGCTAATAGATTAATTGTCATGTTATGTGATATGGCCCAATGGATTAATTGTCATGTTATGTGATTCTGGCAGCTGAGATATCATGTCTCAATTGTGTATCTCGAACACAAAGCGATATGTTGTGTGATCTTGTGTTATTGGATTCTATGCTACTACTATATGATTTTTAGCATGTTGGAGTCAATGTTGTACAATCCTTGACCTGAGTTCAGGATCATTGTTGTGTGATCTCTAACTTATGAATCCATATGAAAACACGAGGATTGTAGCATAATACTTTTGAGAATCTTCTTGCACACACCTGTATAGGGGTATCCACAAATAAAAGTTTCAATTTAGTAATTCACTTATGAATTGTGTGTATGAAAAAATCTATGTACTAGTGATTCTTGACATAGTTTGGAGATGCTTCATATACATGCTCGTGGTAAAAACCATTTCTAGATGACTTTTTGTTAGTCCATTTAGCAATTATGTGAATTTAAAGGATGATTACAGTGATTAGCATGTTTATGGCTATTCCAAGCAAGAAATATTGACAAACAGTTAAATAGGTTCTTAGATAATTAAGAGGTACAAGAGACTATAAGGTTTTGGCATAGTTGATAGTTTAGTTTTGTTGTGGGTTGCATTGATTCAAATTGTGATATATGTATATGGATGATAGGAAGTTTACTACAAATTATGTATTTGCAATTGCAGATGTTTCAATTAGTTGGAGATCTATCTTACAAAGTGTAATACCATTATCCACTATTTAGTTAGAACACATGACAATAACAAAAGCAACTAAAAAGACGTTATAGTTAGGTGATTAATGTTGAATTTTGGTTTTGACCAACAAGCTTATAAATTATATTGTCACAGTTAAAGTGCCGTAAGGTTAGAGAAATGAGTTTTTTGGGTGAGATTCTATTAGTGTAGGTGTTACCAAAGATAATGCAACAAACATGTTAACAAAAGTGCTACAATTGGACAAGTTCAAACAGTTCTTATGTGCTAAGTAGTAAGAGATTGGAGCTTTGGGTGGAAGTGCATGTTTTTTAATGTTGAATGAATCTTCTAGGTGTGCAAATGCTTATTTTTTAAGAACTGTTCACTTAAAATTCTATGATCTAAAGAAGTTTTATTGAGTTGCAATTTTAATATTGGAGTACTAAGGTCATTGTTCTATATAAACCCTAATGTTCATTATGTATAATTCAAAGAGATTTTTTCAATTTAATAATATTAACAATTACTTTTTGGACGTAGACATACACGTGTGTATTGTGATTGATTGTCTTTTGTTCTCTTTAATTACAATGTCATTCAATTCATATTCTCTTTTGAGGACAGAAAATTTCACGGTAGGACACTCATGGAGGACGATGGATTTGATTAGAAGAAAAAGGAGAAAAAACTACGAGCTGCAGATGAAGAAGTAGGGGATGCTGTAGCCATTACCCCTAGGTGAATGAAAAGAACCATGGCTAGTCAAAGGAAAACAAAGAAAAAGAAGGGTAGTGCATCTCGGTGAAGAGTTATTGAGCTTAGAGGCTTTCTTCCATTTTGCAGACCAAACACCAAGAAGTTGCCATTGCCCTAAGAGTCCAGCAGAAGAAAACCGTGAACAAATTCAAGATGAATCTTTATACTTTCTTGGGACAAGTTGCTGAGGGTGAGGAATTGTTAGGCCAATTTAGGAATAATATTTATTTAGAAATAGTTTAAAAAATATTATTTAAGAATATCGAATTAAAATAGTTTGTTATTTAGGAATAAGTATATTGGGAGTACAATTAGGATTGATGAACAGTAGGATTTTGGAGATGATTGGAAGAGCTTTTAAAGCATTCCATTCTGGGAAGTGGAGCAGCAACGATAATCGCTTGATGGAGCGTCAAAGATATTGGTTTCTACATTGAAATCTTGATTCTTTATCTAATAAAAAAAAATTCAATTCAGTCGATTCAAATTTCGAAATTGTTCCTGTACAACCAGTAATTGCCTAGGTTCACAACTGGTTCAAGCACATCCGGAGTATTTCTTTATAAGCCGCCTTGATGAAGAATGATTCCATTGTATTTTGTACAAATTCACTTTAGTTCTCCATTGAGGACCAGGGAGACATGTCTGACAGCTCTGGAGACTCTCCAAACTTCATGTTGTACGGTATGCCATGACTCTGCAGTGTTGAGATTTTTTGTCTCTAAAATGGCATCTTCTATTGCTGGGAACAAATTAGATCCATAATCATCATGCTTTGAGGGTGCATAAATCTGCAGAGTATGATCAGAAGGTAAGGCTAGTCCATTTCTATAAAGGTCCTAAGTACTCAAAATGTTGTGCATTATAAATCTGCATGTTTTCATGCAGTAGCTTTTATCAAAAACTTTTTGTGTGGATCGTGTGAGAAAATTTAGCTAAGCACAATCGTACCAAATGCTTGTACCATGGCCTTCCAGAGAGTCCATCTCGGTCTGTGAATGCTCTTTCTGCCATCATTAGTCTGTCATTCAGTTCTCTCACCCTAGACTGGTCTTTTTTCCATAAGGATACACAACCTTTAGCTTCAATTATTGCCTAGAGAATCATATTTAGATTATTTAATTTGTGAAGAGCATCAGTTGCATTAGTTTTGAATCATAAGATTTCGTTTGGTACCTTTTTCTCGTTATCAATTTTGATGGCTGCTTTTGCTAGCTCCTCAATAGCCTCAAACAAGGGAATCAAGCTTATGCCCATACCTGAGACCCTGTCCTGCAAATCCTTGGCGCTTTTCTATTAAAATCGATTCGTTTTTAAATATCAGTGTTAGTTTTGGTTCTTAAAAAAAAAAAATAATTGGATTGTACAGTATGACATGTTGGTATCTGCTGATATAAATATACCTGGAGCTCTGAGGCATAGGAGAGATAATTGAAAGGCAAGAATTCCTCATCTACTAGTCGGAGTGCTACTAAACCCCAAACGCTTGCCGCTGTGTTTTTTTTTAAACAAAGAAACAGAAGATAAAAAAATTAAGAGTCGTTAGGCATGCTTAAATAGATACAGCTTGTATAATATAATAGCTTGTTTATGTTAGATTCATGAACAGTTTTTTGTTCATGAAGTCCTGGAATAGTTATAACGAAGACTGTGAACACTGTGTTTCAATAAGCATGCCCCACTCTTTACCATCTCATTGTGGGATGGAATTTGAATCATTTATGCCATGGATAAATTTTATGACAAACCTGCAACATGTCTTTGGAACAGTGGGTCTCCAAATTTTTCCATCCAGACGAAGTCATCATACATTGAGTGGTATACTGGGTATCCTGTGAGTGATGCTTACTAAAAGTTAGTCATGAGAAGACATGTTTGCTACAAGATTTCATATATAAGGCATCAATTACGCCTGAAACTAAGACTCTGAGCATTTAGAGTGATTACTTAGTTATGATAAAACATATTAAAGCTTTTTCTACTGCTAAGGATATGGTACTTTGTGTGTGTAATGGTTGAAAGTTCCTTATTGCCAAGACAACTTGTTTTTTTCTCGTATGTTTAAATTAATTTACAAGGTTTTATGGTTGGGGGGATTGTCTTTGGCTTGTCTTTTGAGTCCATTGTTTTTTCAAAAGCTCATCTTGATGCTAGAGTTGGAGTTGTGATTTTAATTCTCTAAAGACCACTCTACTATTCACATTAAAGAAAGTTTGGCCTTCTTGCTAACCACCTTTGTCTATCACATACCACAAAGTTATCAGATATTTATTTAGGATTGTAAATGATTTGGCAAACATATATGTATACAATGTACATATTTTGCAAGAATGCTAATATGTATTACGGGCTCAAGACCTTGAAATTTGCTTTTTACCTTCTCCAAAAGACAGGTCAGCTGATGGAACACCAATATGCTGTACGAAAGCTGAATAATCTGATCCTCCACCTCCTAGTCTTCCAATCTTTATAAAGAGGGTATGTTACTATTTGTTATCTCTAGTATAATGCAAGAAATATGTTATGATCACTGATGGGTTTTGAGACTGGGCAAAAATTGGTCTATTTTTCAGTGGGGCTATTAAAACTATCTCAGCAAAGGTGGTGCAGTTAATGCAATGGGCGTTGCACTTACCACTGGAGAGTCACTAGAACCAACCCAGGAATCATAGACTGTTTGAGATGAGTTATCTGGATCTTGAACCTGCAAAATCAGTTTCAAATTTGATTTAGACGAGTTAAAGTGACAACAATGAAAAGATCTAAACCCAAAAAATCTACCTAGCCATACAGATATTGTTTACTTGTCCTACTCAGCACCAATTTGTTTTTGGGCAACAAGCAACCACCTTCTTTTAAAACATATCTACTTAATTGAGGGGTTCAAGGGCTTCTAAGATGATACATTCCCTTGTTCGTTAAAGACCATGGATGTGACCATATTTATATTAAAGCTGGCTTGCTGACCCGCTGATTTAATCCGACGAAAGCGTGAGATCCATAAGATGGAGAATTTGTCACATTCTACATCTCTGATGGAGAGCTTAGGTCAGTTAAACTTTAATTGTCTTGAATAAGCAGATGTGTTTTGAGCAAAGGATGGTTGCAAGATCCCAAAAACAAATATTACGGAATAGACAATACTTACAATATCTAGTTGATTGAGAATTATAATTTCCCTGTATTTCGGTTACCCAAGCTAAATATTAAATATCATGGATATGAAAATAATTTCAGGAAATTGAAGCAGCTACTATTGTAATGCCTATTGGTGCCCGAAGAGTTGGTGGAATTGTATTAAGAAACCTGTTTAGTTGCTTGTTTGAGTAGTTCATCAAGTTGAGGAGTTGCTGAGGCATAGAATCCAGCTCCATATACCGCAGAGTCAACATTCAAGTAAGCAACAACCCTTGAAGCTAGCATCTCCCTGTTCTCTTCCACCCATTCAGTTGATCCTATCTGGAAATACAACAGGGGTTATCTTAAGTTTCTGTTCTTCTCAGTCACAAACACAGAATGAGAGAGGGAGAGAAAAAAAGAGACCAGGCCATACTCCTCAGCATCCCAATTGCACAACACCATGGTTCGTCGAGGATTCCACCCTTTTTTCCGCAGTTTTTCTAGTCTTTCTGCAAGCTACATTGCACGCCTAACAATTGAAATGTGTTATAATAATTGTTTCTAGTCTAGAGAAGAAATATAATTACCTCTAGAAGAGCAGCAGTGCCACTGTTAGGATCCACAGCTCCAAATGTCCATGCATCTCGATGATTACCCAGTATCACAAATCTAGAAATAGTTTCAAGCATGACAAAATTCTACTATAAGGTTGGTTTACTTAAACATCTCTATATTCCATTTTTTATGCCTAAATTATATAATCTTCCCTTTGGTGTCATGACTATTTAAGTTCTTAACCAATGCTTTCTATACCAGTTGTAATCGTTTCTGAAAGGTTCATATCTTACCGATCAGGCTCCTCTGTACCCGTAATGACACCAATTACATTTTGTATCTTGGCTATGACGCTTTCTCCCTGAAACAGGAAGAATATTGCTTACAATTTAATTAGTAAACTTGATTATATCGACAGTTAATTTCGTCGGCTTTGACTGATACTGAATTGCAGACTAACCTTGTAACTGAGATTGACAACTCCTGGTCCTGGTCCAATCCTGTAAATAGGGGCATCTTTGTCTCCTTGCCAATCCTGATTGGCTGCTTGTCCCTCAATGGACCTCATGATTGTATGGCCATCTTGTGCCGAAATTGGCAGCGAAGGTATAAGTGGAATATTACCTCCTTTCTCAACTTCTTCATTAGCTATCCTTTCACATCCTTCTGTGCTAGCCCATCCAGGTGTAGTCGGGTCGCCGACCCCATCATAAACCGAACCCACTTGAACTCCACTTGGCGGCATCCACTTATCATCCGGAAACCACTCTGCGTCACCACTCCCACCGCCGTAATCTTTCCTATCCGTAAAAGTCAAAGCCCCGATCGCACCCGCCTGAAACGCATTATGTACAATGTTCCCCCTGTATATTTTTCCATATCTCGCCAACACAACACTACCTGACACATTCACACCCATTTCTTTCAACACCATGTAGTCTTCAACGCGTCCATAGTTCACATAAACAACAGGCCCTGTCGCAGTACCCGACTTCCCATATCCATGAAACGTCGGTAGGACTTGATCGGCAACATCAGCGTAAGTATCACCGTCATAAATTTCTTGACGGAGAGAGAAAGTGATGGGAGGGTCAGGAGGGGGACGATTAAGTGATAAAGAACGTGAAACTGGGTAAGTCAGGGACACCCCATAGGAAGCAATATGCGCTTTCATATTACAGGAAGTGAAGACGGACAAAACATAAGCTGCAGCCTCGGCGTTGGCCTCTGAACCGGCAACATGCGGTCGGCGAGTGAGGGTCCAGAGGTGTTGAGATGCCGAGACATTGTCAGATAGTGCAGAGGATATGAAAAGAGAGTGGTAGAAAGATTTTGGAGGCGGAGAAAAGAGGAGAAAGAAGAAAGAGGTGGCCATGGCCAGGAGAAGGATTTTGATGGCCATTTTGAACATGGATTTTAGCTTCTTAGCACAGAGAGAGGTTATGAACAATAAAATTTTGGAAATTTCCAGCAGCAGATAAGAATCCATAAACTAAACAAATCTTGTATTCATATTTCAACTTCAAAATGATATCTTTAACTAGAATCTGTTGGTTTTCTTTTCTGGCAATATACGATGTCCCTGTTATTTTCTTTCTCTTTTGATTGATTTGATGTTATGGCTGGGACCATTTCCATTTATTATTTTAAGTTGATTAGTTTTGTGATACAAGAAGATGATATGATTTCATACGGCATTATTGTTGGTTTGATTGTGATTACCAGAAAGTCGTATAAAAAACAAGCTTTTGTAGCTCTCTTCTGATCATCTAAACTGAAGTGGCCGATCAGATAGAAGCCATCTATCTATTTATTTATGATCACCTCTCCTTAGATAAGTTGAAGAAGTCCTGGTTTTCTATTTAATGTTGCAATTTCTGATTGATGATATACAATTTTCGAATCTTAGAATTTGATTAAACAACCCTACCATTCGCAACACTTGAAATTAAATATTTCACAATATTCCTTTGCTATTTATATTTGCTTTTTGAAAGGCCACTCAAGGTTTTCTTAAATGTCAAAGTCCCATAAAAAAAGTTATAAAAAGTTATATATTCATTTTTTTTTTGAATATTTTATACTAAAAAACTAGAATATTTTTCATAGAAAAACAATATTAATATTAATATAAAATAATATTAAGATAAAATTCAATAACATAATATTAAAATAATAATAAATGTTTAAAATTAAAAAAAAAAAGCCATCGACCCCAATAGTATGATCGGTAATGGTTGGTTTTAAATTTTTAAATATTTTATTATTATTTTATATTTTATATATTTTTATAATTTTAATTTTTTTTAAATTCTTATTCAAAAAAATAAAAATAGTCATTTGACCAATTAAATTTAACGATTAATTGTTAAGTTTAATCGTTGATTTTGATTAATGAATAAGTATTTAACTTTTTAAAAATTTTTGAACAATACTTTATTATTAAAAAAAACTTGGGTGGGATTAAGTCGTTTAACTATTTTGAAAATGGTCGATTTTATCTATTTTAGATATTTTTAATTATTAATGATGGTGGAGGTGATTTAATCATAGGTAATCATGATTAATGATAGTTGTTACTTTTGATTTTTCTAATTTTTAATTATTTTATTATTTTTATATAATTTAATTATTTTTTAAAATTTATTTTATTATTTTTTAAAATTTGTTATTAAAAAATAAAAATATTCCTTTTAGAATTAAGCCCTTAGCCCTTTTGGAAAATAGAGAACATCACCGTTTTGAACTATTATCTTAAATTAATGTTATCCCAAATGCGAAAGAGAATCGAGATGTTTCACATTTCTTCATTTCTGTAGTTTTCTTAAATGCCAAAGGACTATTTCCCACCCATAGTTTGAGGCGGGGACAAAGTCCCACCCTCCAAGTTTCAAAAGCCTAGTCTCTCACCCTTGAAAACAATTTACTATTAAATAAATCAGAAAACAATAACACTTTAGGGGTAAAATTGTTATTTTATGATTAAAATTTTATAAAAAATATAAAATTAAAAAAAATTTAAATATATATTAAAATATTTTTAAAAATTTGAAGCGGCCACTGCCACCACTGTCGCGACGGTGGCCGCCGTTGACGGGGCCAGATGGCTGTTTCCGACCACCTGATTTAAAGCCCTTTGATTTATTCTCTGCATGTATTGATGTCATTGTTCTACATATAGTTGATTTGTCATTGTTCTGCATGTATTGATGTCTGTGTTACAAGTTTTATTAGAATTAACATTTACCCTTTTTTTTTGTACTTGCAAAAAAAAAAAAAACATTTACTCTTTTTGATCTCACAATTTCAAACACAATTTCTACGAAGTTTAAATACAATATTAACATAATATTTGGAAAATCAAGTTCTGAATAGAAACCAAAATCTATCCGAAACTTGTTAAGTCGATTCTTATTTTAGAACAAACTGAAACCATTTGATTTCGGTTTTAGTTTTGGTTTTTATATTTTTTGATAGAGTACCAGACTTGCTCACCCTTAGTACTACATAACTCCATACTTAAATTTTTTTTCATCTTTTTATGATAGAAAATGATTAAAATATCCTTTGATAGCATGTATGGGCATACACATTGTATTAACCAACTAAACTGGGTGTTAAGCATGAAACAAAATAATTTTAAGGGAAAAGAATTAGAATACCTTTAAGACATTTATGGGTATGACAACAACAAAACAACATTTGAAGAAAAAAAAAAAATCTATTTATTATAAAGGAGACTATTGGCACACTAATTAATCATGTAAGGCAAGGCAATGTACAAAATGGAAATAAGTAGACATGAATCCTACAACTTCAATCATTCAACATAATTTTCTTTCTGTTTCCCGAAATGGTTACTCACAATATATTATACAAAACTGCGCAAAAAATCTAAGTCTTTGTGGAGAATAAGAACAAATGATGCTTATAAATGATATAAAAATGTTTGGAAATTAAAGGAAAATATAAAGGGGTTGCTTTCTGGAGATTGATTGGCAAAGATTAAGAGGGAAACCACTGAAGATATTGAAAATGGAACCTGTTCAACAAATAAATTGATTTAATCCCACAAATAAGAACTTTGAAACAAAAAACCCTAATTGAACAACAAAAGCCTAAAGAAGAAATTAGTGGCAAGAATGATTGATTGGATGAGAATGGGGTAATCAATCACACCTAAGTAGAAGAAGTCAAGCAGAAAGTGTCAAGAGTTTTTAACAAATTGGGTTTTTAGTTGAAAGATTAAAGTTCGTTGGATTTGGGAGCGATTATGACTTTTAGTTGGAAAACTGGTTTGGTTCAAGTATTCAATTTTTTAATAATAAACCGATATCCAAATAAAAAAAACCTAATTTTTGATAATTTTAAACCTATATCCATACTAGTTTTTTAAATGACTACTTTTTCAGTTTGATTATTGGTTTAAATATTAGATCAGTTTGGTTAATAGTAAATTTTGAATACCCCTACTTCAACCATTGCTCAATCCAAACACATAACCTTCATTGTCTGTTCTCGTTGTTGTTAGAGGCCTTGAGGGCCAAGTAGCAACAAGGGGCTTTTGGAAGCCTTGCAATGATAGCGTTAAGGCTTGAAGTCTCACACTAGTTGCAAAAATACTTCGGCTTTAACAACAGTCGCAAAAAGGCTTGAAGGCTTCAAGGTAGTGCCAATATAGGTAAGATGCCCTATTGAAGATCGAAATGGAGATTGTATGACTACTTTCGATTTTTTAGAAGCTGGATCTAGCTTTTATTAACTTTGAGATGATAAATCTATCTTTTTAACGATAATAAAAGTTTAAGATAATAAATTCATCTTTTTAACGTGGATAAATATTAAATTTAATATGATGTATAAATTAATATTTTATTTATCTTTTTTTTTTTTTTTTATTCAAATCATGATGATACATCTATGTATGCCCAATTAACATCAATTTGCAAGCACACGTCTGGTGTCTAAAGATGTGAATAATGATAATATGAAAACCCACAGTCGAGGCTTACATCATCTCATCTGGAAAGACAATGGTGGTCCTTTTTTCCTCCAAGAAAAGCTGCACTTAGATTGTGGTGACTGGTGAAGAGAAGTAGAGAAATTCTTACTTTTGACTAGAAAGCCATCGACATTTCGATGTAACAATAATACCAGTACTTATAATTTTCATATACTTTCTCCACTCAGTGTGTTTCTTTTGTCCATGCCATGCCAGGTACTCTAATGGACCTCCTCTCCCAATCACACTGCTTGCTTTATGACTCGGATAATACCCACCAAATCATCTCAACCCTTCAATCTGCACTAATGAAGACAAAAATCTGATCTAGTCCGCTGTGATTAAGAATTGTGAGGCGCCCTATTAAGAAATTATTTACATCTACACATAAAACACAAGCTCACGGGCGCCATCAAACATCAGCATAAAGCTCGAACAGATTTTAGATGCACATTTTTTTTTAAACAAAAAGTGCAGCGTGTATTTGTGGCCAGGATTGCTTGTCTCTCTCTCTTTTAGCATAAATGTCTGCAAGAGCACCCGTGACCTCTCACTCTCTGTCATAGATTTTTTTATGCAACTACCCTTTCTACCTAAACAGCTGCTTGCTTACTTGTATATAAACCTTAACACTTGCTGAGCTTCTTCTTCATTAATTCTGTCTCTCATTCTCCATGCCAATGTCAAAGTTTCGACATGTTTTGTTCATTCTTCTTCTTCTTCTGCTGCTGCTGCTCAATGTAAGCCAAACACTGTGCCATACCAAAGGACTGAGGCCGAGAAAATCTGCATGGAAGCATCCGACAACGAATGAGACTAGAGCCCAGTTCTCGGAAATGCAATTCATGAAGTGGGTCAAGTTTGTTGGTAGTCTAAAACACTCACTTTTCAAGACAGCAAAGAACAAGCTTTTCCCTTCGCATACTATAACCGTGGCAAAAAACCCGGCGGCCGGAGACTTTACCAAAATTCAAGATGCTATTGATTCTCTTCCTTTCATCAATCTTGTCAGAGTGGTCATCAAAGTCCATGCAGGTGTTTACACGTGAGTACTCTATTCAATCACTTGAATACTCTTTTTTGTTCTTGTCCTTTTTCGTTTCTGTCTCTTGCTTTTGGCTGTGTCAAATTGGTGTATCTCTACTGAACCTTGGTTCCAGAGTTTGTCTATACTCACTCATTTGTTTTCTTAATGAATACCCAGTAGGAATGTGATTCTCGTTTTGTTTCTTTCTGGTCAAAATTCTCCGGCAATTGATATATTGACTGAGAAATTCTTTATAAATAACTTCAATTTATTTTTGGATCAAACTATAACCTTTGAGTTGAATTTAATGAAAATTCACTATACTTTTTAGGGAGAAGGTTAGTATACCTGCATTAAAATCTTATATAACCATACAAGGAGCAGGAGCTGATAAAACCATAGTTCAATGGGGAGACACTGCTCAAACTCCAGGCCCAAATGGGAGACCTATGGGGACATACAGTTCTGCAACATTTGCTGTAAACTCTCCTTATTTCATTGCCAAGAACATCACATTCAAGGTAAAGAAATAACACATATAGCTAATTGTGCCTCTCATCTCATTGACTCGCTCTTTCTAATTCTGCAAAACCAAATATTGCGCAGAATACAACACCGATTCCAGCCCCAGGAGCCGTAGGAAAACAAGCAGTAGCATTCAGAATATCAGCAGATACCGCAACTTTTTGGGGCTGTAAATTCTTGGGAGCACAGGATACACTGTATGATCAACTGGGTAGGCACTATTACAAGGATTGTTACATTGAAGGGTCGGTAGATTTCATCTTTGGCAATGGCCTTTCCTTGTTTGAGGTTAGTTTCTTTATCACATTTCAATAAACATTATTCTGTGTGTCAGCAGTAGTACCTGTAAGTTAACATTATTTTTTCTCTCTAAAACTTTGTTATAGCTAGACTCTGCCACTTTTCCACCCAACCCCACTTCTGCAGTCTGGCTTCTTTCGTTTGGTCCAGGTCAGCATCATTAGGATGTAGGACCTTCAAGAATAAATTTAATCAAATGAATCAGAATCATCTCAGCTTAAACAATAAACAGATAAAATCTGACTAGATAATTAGCTTCAACTGAAGAAACACTCTTCAGGGATTACACCGATGTAAAAATCAGCAAACTGTGATCCTAACAAAAGATTTGGTGGGTTTCTTATATGGTTTGTTATATCTATAATATAGACATGTTGTCTAAACGAGGAGTGACTTGACTTGGCAGGGATGTCACGTGCATGCAATAGCACAGTATACGGGGGCCCTAACAGCACAGGGAAGAAGCAGTCTATTAGAAGACACGGGCTTCTCTTTTGTGAACTGTAAAGTCACGGGCTCTGGAGCTCTGTATTTGGGGAGAGCTTGGGGCCCCTTCTCTCGAGTAGTCTTCGCATATACTTACATGGACAACATCATCATTCCCAAAGGCTGGTACAACTGGGGAGATCCCAATCGTGAAATGTACGTCCTTATTCTCTTTTATATATATATATATATATATATATATTCATTTTCAATCTGCCAAAGGGGACATCTGCATGGGACGGTGCCATTTCCCCTTGCCATAAACATGACTACAGGGGTTTATATATTTGGCAGCACTCTCTTTTCGGTAGTAGTAGGTTTAGGCCCTTTTTTCTACTGCAAAGTCTATGTGTAATGCACCTGTGTCTCTCAACTTGTGCATAAAAAACCTTAGCCACCCACAGGGGTATTGGGCTGGTGCATTATATTATATATAAGAGGGGTTTTGTGTTGATGCGGTTGGTTGTTTTTGGGTAGCAGGACTGTGTTTTATGGACAGTACAAATGCAAAGGACCAGGAGCGAACTTTGCTGGGAGAGTTTCATGGTCAAGAGAACTCACCGATGAGGAAGCTAAGCCTTTTATTTCTCTTAGTTACATTGATGGATCTGAATGGATCAAGTTATAATTATCCAATCTTTGTTCAATTATGCTCCACAAAACTCTGTATATGCAACAACATATGCCCATGACATGAACAAGGAGGAATCTCACATCACATGTACACCAAAAAGCAAAAAATAAAAGAACTATTTTGATTGCCTCCACTCCCTTAATCTATTGTAATAATTCTAATTAGAAATATATTCGTTTAGTATGAAATAAGTCCTTTTAAATATGGGCCATAATGTGAATTAAGTTGGTTGGGCTCGGGACACCAGCAACCCTAGATTATAGGGCTAATTTCCTAAGAGAAATAATTAAAATAGGCCAAAGGACATTTTCCCACCCATAGTTTGAGGCGGGGACAAAATCCCACCCGCTTAAGTTTAAAAGCCTGTTTTCCCACCCCTCACCTATTTTTTTATTAGTTTTTTATTAAAATTACTAAATTACCCTTTTAAAAATTAAAAATTTATAATAAAAATATAAAATAATTTTTAAATAATAAAAAATTCAAAAAAATTCAAAAAAATTTTAAAAATTTTTTGAAATTCAAAAAATCCCACCAGCCACCGCCGCCGGCACCGGCGGCGGTGGCCGCCCATAATAGAACCAGGTGGCCATTTCCGGCCACCTGGTTCCAGGGGAGGCCAAATTTGGCCTCCCCGTTCGATGGAGGCGGCTAAATCGGAGGTGGTCTGGCCTCCTCCGCCCGAAATAAAGGCCGAAAACGGTCAGTGGGGCCAAGGTCGACCCTTTACGGCCTTTATTTTGGGCGAAGGAGGCCAGACCTGGCCGCCTCCTCCGAAACTGGAGGCTGCCGATTTGGCCGCCTCCACTGGCCTCCCTTGGAATCAGGTGGCCGGAAATAGCCACCTGGTTCTATTATGGGCGGCCACCGCCGTCGATGTCGGCGGCAGTGGCTGCTGAGATTTTTTGAATTTCAAAATTTTTTTTAATTTTTTTTAAAATTTTTTTTAATTTATTTAATATTTTTTATTTATATAAATTTTATTTTATTAATTTATAAAATTTTAATATTAAAAAGACAAAAATACCTCTGATTATTACTGTATATATATTATTTTTAATAAAAAAAATAGGTGATAGGTGGGAAAACGGGCTTTTAAACTTAAGTGGGTGGGATTTTGTCCCCGCCTCAAACTATGGGTGGGAAAATGTCCTTTGGCCATTAAAATAACATATCTTTAAAGGGATTGAACCATGTTAACCCACGATTCCAATCAAGAAAGATATATTTTGTCAAAAATATTCAATTCCAAAATTTGTAATAAATAATAATTCTAAAATTTATGATAAATGTTGTGTACTTAATTATTGTTTTACCACGTTTAGTTATTATTTATCAGAAAGGGTAAAACAAAAATTAAATTAAGAATTTAGTTGTGTTCGTATAATCTATGAAAATTGATTAATATCATTTAAATGTATTAAAAATAGGTTTTTTAATTAATTAATTTCTGCTATTTGCAAACAAGAGATTGATAACCTCATTCACACAAGATAATAAGTGTATTTATATAGATATTCTCCATAATATAGAAATAAATAAATATTCATTCTTAAATAGAAAATTTATGTTTAATATCAAATTTTGTAAGAGAGAAGTTTATAGGCTCCATTTAAATTGTTTTTCACCCAACGAAAAAATATTTAGAATTGGATTCAAATTAAACTTGTTTTAACTCGATTTAAACGAATCTGAAATGGGGTTAAAAATATTCGATTTAAATTGATTAAAATAATATTATTTTGATTAATACATGTCAAAATAACGTCGTTTTAGTGATTTATATTAAAAATCCAACCCTACCAAGACTAAATTATAATTCAAAGTCAGAGTTTTTAAGGAAATAATTGCTTGATCATGTCCATCATACTTTACCCTCTAACCTATTGTTTTTGAATTATATAATCCTCTATCAAAGAAATAAATATAATTTCTAGTACATGATTCAGAAAAATAAGATAATAGGAATACCAACTTTCATCATTGTAACACAGTAGAAGTCTCATAAGCCTGGGAACTATTTGAAAATGCATTGGCTCAAAAATCATCTTTGGAGAAGACAAGTCCTCATGGTTTTCCAAATGCGGAGCTTCCAAATACCCCTTTTTGACTGCAAAATTTCAATAGGCATGGGCCTAATTGTTGACTTCAACTCAAAACTTTATGGTAGGCCCAAATTGGCAGAAATTTTTCTCATCGTTTTTCATTTAGAATATGATTTTTTTCAAAATCTGGCAACACATTACATGTGCCCAATTTAAATCTGCATTTTCCAGGATACTCCATTTATACGAAAGTTTCTAACTCTACATTCATTCTCATCTCAATAATGCAGAGACAACATTTTATGGCCTCCAGTTAATCAATTGACCCCCATATCTTTAACGTCACTTTACCTTTGAAAGATCGTATGGTTATTTTCGGCTTCATGTGACAAGATAATACCCTTGAATTTATCTGATAGAATAATTGTGAAGTCAGTTGTTTACTTGAAGTCCTTCGAAAAAGACTGGTAAGCTGAAGAAAAAAAATTTAGAAAGGCCTAAGATAGAGTGGTTGCAATGGATCATTTGCCTTAGAGGTCTTGTTGCATGAAAAGCGCCTTGAGAAGAAACAGCTGAATATGAAACAAACAGTACAGAAAAAGAGGGAACTGCAAAATATTGCTTTCACTAAGTGTTTCATTCAATTATTTCCATTTAAATTAGTTGGCATTTCTGTTCCATGTTCTTTTCTCTGTACTTTTTTTCCTGAAAGTCAAGAAAATGATACCACTGGATGGCACTAGATAGAAGATCAAATAATTCAAACTAAGCCCCACATTTCAATGCTTATCAGGTTTTGAGAATGTCAATGAATTTGAAAAAACTTGATACCACTTGATAATTTTATTCCATCAAACCTGACATAAAGCAACTTAAAAATATATTTCTCTTATACAGAAAAACTTTCTCCGTGCCAAACTTGCAGGCCAGGATCATTATCTTATTCAGTTTACACCTGAAATATTTTTCAAGAGTTGTCAATAGCATAATCATAGAATAGCAGACAAAACCAATTCTAACCACTGTTATCATAGTGTTAGGCAAGTCTTTATTCATATACATGATTTGTCGGTGAGAAATCAAAACAATAAATTTCATAATGTCTTCACATCACTTCAGAGGTGACAACAGAATCAGATTCTGCTATTGCATTTTGTCATTTCAATAAAGTGGAAAGCTTGGTTCCAGTGCTTAACATCAACATATGAAACAGCAACAGAATTTTAATGATAATCATATATGTAATTCTACATACAGTCTAATTTTGTTCTATCACCTACTTTTTTCTTTTTTTTTTAATTAAGCAGATAATAACAATAAACAAAACATTGAAGAGGCAGACTTGTCTCCTACAAACTATTGCAGAATCAGCACCTTCTTTGAATATAATTTGACTCTGGTTCTCTTGAGAATTCTGTAGATCTATCAAGCTTACCAATTACAGTGTTCTTGAAATTTATCGCCTCTTGAACTTGTGAGCATGATCGTTGCATCCTAACACCACTTAGACTACTCCTTGACTCCATCAGTTCGTTCAGTGAAATCCTTCTTTTCGGACCCGGTTCTGGCCTTTGTCTTGGTGCACTATGTGACCTCAATTTAGCCTTGAAAGACTTTGTATTGGCCATATAATTTGGGAAATTTGAAAATTGCCTGAAGAAATTTTCAGCGCAGACACTCTTTGCGGGTGTGACCGGAACTTTAGAGCCATCAAGATTGAGAAATCTGGGGGTGCTTTGTGCTGTTGAGAATCTGCATTCATCACCAGTCAGGCCCCAATCAGATTCTTGAAAATTCCTGGTGTCGGGTATTGATAAACGTGCAGGAACTCTTGATGGTAGTGGGGAGGAGAGTGTTTGATAATGTGGGTCATCACTGAAATCTGAAGCAGAATTGTTCGTTCTACGAGATCGAGATTTAGGCCTCCCTGTATCAACCTCCACAATTTTAGGACTCCCATCGATGGTGTTAAATGTGGTGTCAAGAGAAGCAGACAGTCTTCTACTATGGACCGATACCGCCTGTTCACTTCTTGTTTCATCAAACCTCTCCTGCAGCGAAACACAATTTATGGCAATTGTAAATGCTCTTGCAAAATGAAATTAATTATCTTGTCTTGTAATTTTTGGAATTAGGGTTCTTACCATAGATTTTCGTGCTCTAGATTCAAATCTGTTATTGTTGATAATGAGGCCATGAGCTTTCTGCGACCGAACAGTAGCTTGTGCTCTTATCAGTGCTTGCATACCGTGAAGAGTTGCAGTTGCTTGTTTCCGTACTAAATAGCCTCTAACATGTGCCTGCAACTTCACTAAACCTTTAAGAGCTCGCAGGGCTTTTCTGGCCTGTTTCCATTACAAAATTCACAATCATTTTATCAATATTTTCATATCCAGAAATAAAATACAAAGTACCTGCAGTAGTCTTAACTTCACTGAGAAACTAAACACTGCTTCAAGGAAGAGGGTCTTACCAAATAACCCCTAAAAACGGTCTGAATCTTGACAGCAGCCCACCTTTCTTGGCCACCACCAAACATGGTACCCCTGCCATGACTAGTCAACCTGACCACCGCCACAGCAGCGTGGGCTGCAGCGACTGCAGCATCAGCAGCTGCTGCGGTGGCTGCAGCGACTGCAATTGCGTGCTTGTTCTGTTCTTTCTCTGTCTCATAATAGTATGGTCTTAACCAAGCTGCCTCTGCTGGAGATATGTTTGGCGGTATTGTAGTTGGATTATGACACAACCCATCAGTGTCTCTCCCAGAGTGGCCAAAGCAACTGGCTTTATTGTCTTTCCGGTCACCGGAATTTGAACTGCCTTTGTTGTTTTTTATCCCAAACAAGCCCTTCAACCACCTTGTTACTCTGCCCATTTTTTACTACAGAGATCGAGTGCAGAATGAGTGAGTGAGCAGACCAAGGTAATAAAAAAAGGCTTCTTTAAACTGTAATCTACAAAATGATAAAAATTTAGAATTTTTTAGATAAAGAATAGGAAAGAAAAGGCTGGTACCCCCCCAGCTCCCAATCTTAGGTGCTTTCCTTGTTGCGAAAACTGGTTACACTTACACAATAAACTCGTCAAAGTATAAAATCTTTTACGAGAAAGTCCATATGGGAAATCATAGAAACGACGAATACACATAACAAAGCCTCATGCCTTAGCGGAATTTGAAACAGAGAAAACAAAACTTAAATAGAAAAAAAAGAGAAACGAAAGAAAGAAAATGCTGTCATGGCCTCGTGAAAAACTGCATTACATGACAAAAACATGCCGCTAAGAGATTCAGAGGATTTTGAAAACACAACGTATTATAAAATTTTAAACCAGGGAATTTACTAGTAAACTAATAAAGAAAGGTAAAAAGAATTAAAAAAAAAATGACAGAGAAAGCGAAGGCCACCATAAAAGAATCAGATTCTCAATAGAAAAAGCAATTTTAAAAGAGAAAAAAGTAGCAGAAAAGAAGCAACAAAGGAAGTGAAACGCTCAAAAATGGTCATTCCACTAATGAAAAACTCAGGAAAGTAAAATACAACACAAGCATAAACATGAAGATGGTCTCTCTCTTTCTCATTACTTTATGGAGCGACGTGTCCTTAAAGAGAAAGATACCTTAGGGTCCTCAGACTCTGACAATCTCGTGAATCCCTTAGATTTTTTTTTTATATTATTATTTATTCATCCATCTAGCTTGGTACAGAGAAGAGTGTGCAATGCAATTATTGACGTCTGTAAATACTTGTTTCCTCTTGCAAGAATATTACCTTCTCTAGCTCTTAAATACTTGTTTGAATTCATAAAAAGACTATTCCTTTCTGTGTGAAATAAAATTTTAAAGCTTACCACCCAACCCAATGGCTAGATAGTAGATTTTGATTATGATATGACTCTGCTACGTACTGCCATCTTCTTCCTTTCTTCTCACTCTTTTCTGGGCTCTGAAACAATATTCCAGTTGTAGCAGTACCTAATTCTTTTCCACTGTTGTTTCTTTCTTTCTTTCTTTCAAATAATAATAATAATAATAATAACAATTAATTAATTAATAACTTCAAATTCTTGTTCCATTGTTTCCTCTGTGTACTAGTTTCAACTCTCATGTCAATTTTTACTCAGTATCTTTTCTCTGCGCCTCCCTGGAACAGAGCTTAAAGGTGAAAATAAAGTTTCTTCCACAGTCGATGTACTTTTAACCAGACACAGTCATTTTTTCAGCCAATCAAGTCTTAAATTTTTTATTCAATTTTAGTTTGGGTTGCTGGTGCTGGTGAATCAAAACAAAATGTCCTTTCGGTTGCGTGAGGAGGGTAAAATTGTAAATTAAAGTGGATACGTGATCTAGATACTGAGCTGGCTGGATTGTACATGTACCATGGGAAAGGCAAAATCCAGAATGAGGTCATGGGGTTTAACTTATTTACGGGGCCACAAGATTTGTTACCACCTATAGTTTGAGATGGAATAAACATCACCCTCGATATTTCAAAAATTCAATCTTCTATTTTTTAAAGTATTTTTTATGATATTTATATAAAAATAATTAAAATATCTTTTTAAAAATTAAAAATTTATAAAATAATTTTTAAACATAAATATTTTAAAAAAATATTTAAAATTTTTTTAAATATTTTTAAAATTTTTAAAAATATTTTTAAAATTTTTAAAAATAAGACAGTCATGCCCGCCAGTGTCGACCGCAGTGGCCACCAATAACGGAGTTAGGTGGTCATTTTCAACCATTTGATTCTAGGAGAAGCTAGATCTGTCCTCCTTATTCGATGAAGACGGTCAGATCTGGTTGTATCCAATTTTAGTAGAGACGGTCAGATCTAACTGTCTTCGTTAGAAACAAAGGCCGAAAATAGCCAGTGGGACCAAGACTTGTCTTTTTCAGCCTTTGTTTCAAACGGAAGCGGCTAGATCTGACATTCTCTATCAAAACTGGAGATGGTCATATCTAACTATCTCCATCAAACAAGGAGGTCTGAAACTAAGTAATTAGAAATGCCCACTTGGCTCTATTAGTGGTGGCCACTGCCGTCAATATCAGTGGCCGTGGTTGTCTTATTTTTTTTGAATTTAAAAATTTTTTAAACTTTCAAATATTTTATATTTATATAAAATATATTTTATTATTTTATAAAATTTTAATCATAAAATGATAAAATTATCCTTGAAATGTTACTGTTTATTATTATATTTAATATAAAATTTGATCAAATAATAGAAAATTAGGTTTTTAAAACTTAGAGGATGAGATTCCATTCCCGCCTCAAAGTAAGGGTGGGACCAAGTCCTTTGGCCTATTTAGGGAAATGCTCATTATGTTAAGCTTTGACAATTGTCCTTCCCTCTTTCCCGGCTTGCATTAATTTTTATTTTGGACTTTTTATTAGGACAAAATTCGTACTGAATTAATACATGATCGATATTTAATTTAATATAAATAAACCTAAAATAAAATAATATTTTATGATATCAAGTCTATAATTTACAGGTTTGATTTATCGAGTTTGAATTTATAACAATTTAACTCGTAAAGTTGATGAGTTAATAAAAATTATTTAGACTAAAATAATGTTTTTTTTTTTTTATATTTAAGATGTTCAATAAGTTGAATTAAACTAAATTTTAACTCGATTCATGTCAAGTTAGATGAGCTCGATAAGTTCAAATCTAAGCTTAAGCTCAATTTTTCTAAAACCAAAATGAAATCAAATTGAATTAAACTCAAGTTTAACTAAATTCATCCATAATTTTGACCATGTAATTATCTTGTGTATTAATTTATACTAAGGATTAAAATATAGTTGGAGGAATAATAAGGATAAATAACTATTTTTTCACTCAAAGTTTGATAAACTAATAATTTACACCCATTGAGCTTGAAAAAATTAAAAATTTATTCATTTTGAAAAGATAAAACTACTCTTTAATTTATATTAATTTAATTAAAAATCATAATAGTTTTGCTTATACAAATAAGTAAGCGCTAATGATATATACTTGTATATTTATGAGTATATGAGAGTATTAATAAAATTTTAAAGGTAGTTTGAATTTACAAAAAAATAAGAGTGTTTTTTAATTTTAAATTTCAGTAATGATAGTTTTACGGATATAAATATTATATTATAAATTATTGAGATTATCATATATTTTAAGATATATATATATATATATAAATAATAATTTTTAAAATACAATAAAGAAAATATTTATTTATTTTTTATAAATTTAAAAAAATGATATTTATACTTTAAATATATTTTTATTATAATCGTTGAAATTAATTATTAATTTTAATAAATAAATAATAATTTAATTTTTTTAAATTTAACGGTTGAGAATCTATCGTTTCATCTCGGATTCGATGGGAAACAGTCATTCGGCTCTGCAACAAACAGGACAAGATTAGCTGAGCTGTCAAAATGCAAAACACATGTGCATGTATTATTTACCTAATGGGACGCCCTGGACTTTGGAATCCAATCATAAGATAAAATCCTCAGATCTGCATAATTTTAGACGTTCCATAATTGACTCATCGGTGGATCTTTTAAAAACCGTTCAATCTAAATGGGCTAGTCAGGTCTGGGCTTGTGGATGCAATATATATTTTGCATGTTTAAGAAGTGGACGACTTTGGGCCATGAAATTGGACCAATTCAGGATAGTGTTTCCAGATTTTATGGTTTTAATTACAAAGTTTTAAAATGACTTTCATTTCAAACACGTATGGAGCTCGTATGGAGTTCGATTTGACTCGAGTTAACTCAAACTCAGATAGATCGAGCTCTATCAGGGAACAATCCATAGGTTGCATTCGTAGTTATTATTGATTCAAGCTCAAACTAAGAGTAACTCAGTTTGGTATAACTCACGAGCTCATTAAGAAATCAATTCGATTGAGTTGATGGTAAACTAAGGATAAAATGATGTTGTATTGGAATGGTTAAAAGGAAGTCATTTTAAGTATTATCAAACAACGCAATTTTAGCTAACCTTTTCTAAATTTACTTGAGTTAAATATTACGATTTAGTCAATTACACTTCTTTTCATCTCTCTTTCGTTGCCCAGTTTCAGTCCCTTTTTTTAATCACCACAATTATGATAACCAACTTTCATTTCTTTGTCATCATCTTGATGCATTTTAACCTAAGTTATCCGTCACCTCTCCAGTATTAGTTTTAACATATTTTTCCCCTCTGCTTGGTATGTTTGGAGTAATAACACTATTTAATGAACTATCTTCGAGATGTTTGGTTTCGTATTCACTATTTCAAATAGTAACTGCAATTGCATTTGTTTACTATAACTTGTTTACCCATGTATTTCTTTTTTTTTTTTTCTCTCTTTCTTGTGGGTGATAAAGTTGGCAATTTTGAATGCACTCAGTCAATGCAAAATGACACAATACAAAAAAAATTGGGTTAAGATTGAGTTTTAAGTTTGACTCAATCTGATGCAATTTGAAACTAAATCAAATTGTGTTAAAATTGAGATGAAATCAATCAAAAATAACTCGAATTAACCTTAATATTTAAAGAAATATTATTGTTGTAACTACTACGTAGTTACAACAATAACACTTTAGCTATATGAATATAACTACGTAGTAGTGTTTTCCTTTAACATTTATTGGATTGCAATACATTATTTGTCCCTATTGTAGGCATGTGTAAGACCCCTCATAACAACCCTTACAAAAACATCTATAAGATTATTTGTCTATTTCTTCTTTTGTGTGTGTATAAGAAATTTATTACTTCCACTAAATCATAATTGTATAATTATCTTCTTCCCATATGGTTAGACTTAGCATAAAAAGTTTACTCCTTATTGTATTAGAAAAGGAAGGTAGTATCTTCAAATGTGACTCTACCTTTTTGTCATATAAAAATAAGAAGGATTGAATGGAGAAGAGGTTAGACTTTGAATCATTCTTAGAAAGTTTTTTTCTATAACTCATATTGATACTCTATTCAAATATTTCAAAAATATAAATAATATAATATTGAACGTAGACTTCCAACAACAAGTTAAACCACGTTAAAAATATCTTGTTTTCATGGCACATTGTACTTGTTCATTCACCTATATTGCTATTTCCAATTACTTTTGCCATCCTTCTACTCAGGACTTAATCTTGTGTGTTTCTAATTGGTACAAATTTCTGTATATACATCCCTTAGAATTCTCACACCACAAACGAGCAGCATTCGTAACTTTTTATGGTCTTACCAAAAGTAAACAAATAAATAAAAAACTGAAAGATACTGAACACAAGAGGGTGCTTTCATTTTTTCATGTACTAGAGTGAAGTTATTGAGATAAATCATATATAGAGTGAGGCCAAATGTTAAGGCGTGATGGGGTAAAGATTTATGGGTGAGCCAATTGGAAAGAGTAGCATGCTGAAGTTACTATGTGGGTATAGATATTAACAATGTTTAAAAATTTCGTTAAATGTTTATAAAAACGTAGGTAGAAGTTTTTTATTATTATAATGTGTATTTTAAAAAAGAAAATGCTACACACAATGTCATGTGTGAAGGAATTCAGCAGCTCCTGGCAAGGGAGACACACTAAGTTTATCATATCATGGAAAAAACTTAAACTAACCCTACTCATTCAACAATATTATTTTTCTTAACGCCATGTATTTTGTGTGCCAGTTTCTGCATATGAGGTAGACACAAATGACTAGCTAGCTAACCCTTTATACCCTATAACACAACCTTTCAAGGAATTTTTTATATGACAATATAGAAATTTGTTATATAGGCTTCTTCCATATATACAGTACAATGAAGCAGCTGGCGATGGCAAGAATGGTTTGAAAAGTGGAGAGGTGGATAAGGAGACAAGGGAGAGATGAATAGAAGGGAAGGGGATGGTGGTTGCTTAAAGGGTAGCCATGTGAGAAGCACGATGCTCCAGAATGATTTTGTCTTCCTTTCCATATAAATCATTGGTTTGATCTTATATTTTACTAGAAAAGGAACGGTTGCCATGACCTCTTTAGCTTTTCGTTGAGGCATCTGTGGGTTTCTTGCTCCGATCCTGGCTCTCGCTTAGTTTGAGTTTGCCGATTATAAAATTGACAACATGCTCCCAAGATATCGATGGGTATAAGAATTGTTAATAATATGGATAAGCTAGCTATAAGTATATACTTGGAACTTGTGAACAATGATTGGCCTGAGGAAATTTGAGTTGGAATATCTCTGAATATCTGAAACTTTGTCCCAACCAACAGTTACTGGAGAATGGCGATTTTATGTGCTCTTGTCTGAATTTCCAATTCAAAAAGGAAATAAAAATTAATATATGACATTATTTCACAAAAGAATATATAAAAATCCATAAAAAACAATACATATATATATATATATTCTCTTCTGTTTCCTCTTTAAGGCGACGTCACCGGAATAGGCATCAATGGCTGCTGTTCTCCGCCCTTAAGATCACAGTCGCAGACTGACCCAGTATCTAAACACCCTGCGGATGTTAACATCTGAGATCTAACGGCTTGAAATTGCCAGTCGGTGGTCCCCACTACGTACAACATGAGGCCAGCACAGCAAACCTGGGCCGATAATAGCCCAAGCCAGAGCCCACAAAACCCAACCCCAAGATAAAACCCCAGTCCTACAGCTACAGGCATTCCCACCAGGTAGAATGCACCGAGGTTCACATTAGCTGCTGTGGACGGACGTGCGCTGCCTCTTAGGATTCCACACCCTACTGTTTGTGGACAGTTACCGAGCTCACACAACCCTAGGATCGGCAAGGCAGCCGAAGTTAACCGTAGGATCTCCACGTCCTTGGTGAACATCCGACCCCAACTATCTCTCATCCCGAATGCGAAAACCGTAGCTGATAGGCCGATCATTGCAGCTAAAAACACCGCCACCACAGCAGATAATTTCGCTGTCTTAGGACGATTACCGCCAAGTTCGTTACCCACACGCGTGGAAGCCGCAAAGCCGAGGGAGGACGGGAACACATATAGCAACGACGTCGTTTGGATCAGAATGCCCATGGAGGCCACCGTTGCCTGGGGGTCCACTAAAATTCCACACAAAAAGATCATGATCTCGTACCACCACCACTCTAAACAAACCGATACGCAGCTTGGAGTAGCTAGCTTGAGCAGCGGCTTCCAGCCAGTTAAGCAGTCGAGAGTGGGCTTTGTCCACGTCGGCTCGTGCAAACGACTAATCCAAATGTACAAAACCAAGGACAAAAGCGCAGCGAAGTTGGAGATAGCAGCTGCGGCTGCAACTCCACCAACGCCGAGACGTAGATGACTGACCAGAAAAAGGTTAATAGGTAAGTGAAGAATGGTGCCGGCTAGGGTTGCTAAAGTTAGTGGATGGGTGATGCCTTGAGCCCGAAGGTAAATGCGGATTGGGTGAATGAAGGAATTAGTTAGAAGGTCAGGGAGAGAGAAGACGAGATAAGAGTGGGCTATACGGGTGATATTAGGATCTTGATGAAGATATAAGAGGATCTTGGACATGTTGAGCCAGAGAAGAGAGATAGGTATTGAAGAGACAAGTAGGAAAATTACTGAGCGGTGAAGGGTTAAAGATAGAAGCTTTGGACGTTGGGCACCGAAGGCTTGTGAACACAGGGGCTCCATGCCTAGGGCCAGCCCTGAAAGGACTGAATATCCAGTGATATTCGCGAAGGCAATAGCCAGAGAGCCAGCAGCAAGCTCAAGGTCACCAACACGACCAAGAAAGAGCATGGAGAGGATAGAACGAGAGTAGAGGATAAGAGCCGTTAGGGCAATAGGAAAAGCCAGGTTGAAGAGTGATTTCGTCTCTGTGATGATCTCAGATATGGAGGGTGCTGGTTCTGGTTGCGTTTTGGGGTTTTCTGGGTCTTCTATTCCATTTGGTAAGGATGAGAAAAAATCAAAACAAATGCTGTTTTGCTGCTTTTGTGTTGGTTTATCGGAAACTGCTAAGATAGTGTTGGTATTTGGATTACACATGATCAACCTCACTTTCTCTTTACAATATGCGAAGAATCTCTCTCAATGTATGTATGGATGCTAAGTTTCTCTTAAGGATAGGAGGGTATTAATAGAGAAGTTCAGTTGAGGTGGGGTTTCTCTTTTTGAATGCAATTAATTTTCAGTTATTTTTGCATTAACATGGGTGTGTAGCAATTTTGTTACTCTATGTGGTTGAATTTTTAAAGAAAGAGACGTCAGGGTTGTCACATTCTGAGAGAGGGCTTCAATTTCCAATGAGTCCATATTGTGTGTGTATAAGTATTGATTTGATGAATTCTTGTATCTGAGAAATGAAGGGCGATAGATGTTTCCAGTAGTGCACTTTGTTTTAAAACTCTAGCAAACCCTAAACTATTTAGGGAGCAGGGATTCCGAATTGTATGAGTATGATGGACTTTAAAGAAATTAAGTACAGAGAGGTCCTAACTTTTTATATTTGATTGATTTTTTTGGTTAGATTTTTTGGGGCCACTGGTTTTAGAATTATTTTTATAAATTACTTGACGTGTGTGGACTATTTTTTTTTTTTTTTTTGCGTGTCAAAGAATTAAATTGGCTCTGGACGCATATATATTACGATAAAACTATAAGAATATTTACTAATTGAATAAAACACAAACGTTGAAAACTATATCTTTACATGAGGTTACATTTATTGATATTGTGATTTTCGATCATATAATATATAGTTTAATTAAGTAGTAAGATTACATCTACAAAATAACCCTAAATTATAACTTCAAATTGAATTTCACTGCCCATTTGGCATTTGCTCTTCGAAGTCATTACCCATGTCATATTATTCGTCATTTGCCAAAAATATTACACAATCTATTAAAGTATAACATATGGTTGATGAGAGGAGGAATAAAAGGAAAGAGTGAAGATAGCTGGATGGAAGAAAGGAGACAATGGTGTTAGCTTCATTCAATACAAAATTTACTCCTTCCTCAATCTACGCATCCTGTTCATGGAGTTGAATTGACTGGTGTTGTCGTTTGTTATAAATATAATTTGTTTGAGAGGTTGGTTTGGTTTGGGAGAGAAGAGAGTAGTGAGACAGAAGCAGCCACGCCTTGCATTGAATGTGATCCACACATGGATTTTCCAATTCCCTATCTCTTTAATTCTCTCTCTCTCTCTCTTTACTCTTTGCTCATCAAACTCTTCTCGTGTTTCTATTACGGAAGCGCCTTCTTTGTTTACTCTTTACTCTTCACCTTTTTTTTTCCTTCAGTTTTGACTATTTGATTTAGATTTCAACTTCAACTTCAACTTGCTTTCCTTTGTATTCATTTTCATGATTTCTAATGTATATGCTGTCAATTCTTATTCTCAAATTATATAAGAAGTAAGGGATCTATATAATTTGCATCATTCCCAGTTACAACGCGTTTGCGTCTTGGAAGGTTTTTCTTAATCTACATGGCCTTCTGTTAAACACATGCATGCACTAAAATAAGATCCGAAGGAAGCAAGATAACATCACCATCGAGGTCAATTTAAAGAGATTCAAATTAAGAAGCATCCCAACTCATTCGTTTGAAAGAAATTAATGGTAATAGTTGACTTGACCGGGGCTGTACATTACAGGACATGGAGGTGTTGCACTGATTAATTGGTAAAATGTGAAAAGGAAAAAGCACAATATGTGGGTCCTTAGGTGATAGAAACATAGTAGTGGGTATCTTTTTGGGCTGGATGGATGATGGGAAACTAGCTAGCTTATAGACTTACCACATAGCTAGCCATTTGATGGGGAGGCACATGTTCAGTTTCAGATATCCTGCTTGCACGACTTGGTCAGGTTCACCCTTACAGTCAGACATTGTAATTTAATATCTCTAATCTAACCAGTTCGAAGCATCTCAATCGAAGCACAATGAAACTATAGCTAGTTGCCGCAATTTAGTGCTTTGTTGACTGACTTAAATGAAGTCTCCTTCCTTCTATATATTTACTAAATGGTTCGAAGAATCAACAATTATTGAACTAGTACATAAACAGAAGGCCAAAGGACATTTTCCCACCCATAGTTTGAGGCGGGGACAAAGTCCCACCCGCATAAGTTTTAAAGCCTGGATTCCCACCCACTGTCCATTTTTTTATTTAAAAATAATAGATATACAGTAATAAGCAGGGGTAATTTTGTCTTTTTGATATTAAAATTTTATAAATTAATAAAATAAAATTTATATAAATATAAAAAATTAAAAAAATTTTAAAAAATTTTTGAAATTCTAAAAATGGCAGCAGCCACCTCCGCCGGCACCGGCGGCGGTGGCCGCCCAAAATAGAACCAGGTGGCCATTTCCGGCCACCTGGTTCCAGGGGAGGCCAGATCTGGCCTCCTCGCTCGGTGGAGGCGGCCAAATCGGCCTCCTCCAGTTTTGGA